>APFE031550872.1:0-20344 GCA_000404065.3 Pinus taeda
AAAATAGTTAAAACCTCTATGTAAATTCATATGTCCCTTTGATTTTTAACTTATTTTTATGCCCCTAGTCGAGTCCAACTAAACATTTCCCAGTCAAATTTAGCCATTAGTCAATATATTCGTTGCCTAGTCAAGTATTATAGTTGTTGGAGGTTCTTCTCTGACTATTTAACTTGCAAAGTTGGATCTGATTCTTCAACTTGTCCTAACGATGAACTAAACTGGTTGGTTCGAAATGCATTGACAAATGAAATATCATGTGATTTACGTTGAAAAATATCTCTTAAACTTGATATGGATAATGGAAGCATCAATTTAACAAGCATGATATTGTCAAATATTTATCTCCGACGGACAAAGCCCCCCCTCATTTTTAGAGATTAAGAGGGGAAATAATGACTAGACATGACACGCCAGTAGCTTCGAAAATATCTTATAAGAGACATTACCGAGGGAAATCAGGTGAAATCTAGAGAATGAGCCAGGATTCGATTATATAGGGATTAAATCCAAAAAGGTAGAGTTTATGGTGTGCCCCATAATACCACTTAAATGAGCATCCCACCAGCCTACATAGGTCCTTATTAGTCACATCAAAGGGAATGGAAAAATCTTGTTGAGAAACCATCCATACCTAACACCTTATTAGGGGTAAAGGAGAGGATTACTTTTTGGATTTCCTCCTGTGTCAGAGGAAAAGTCAAAGAAAGATTCCAATAGTACATAATTTAAGGAGTATCATACTAGCCTACATAGGTCCTTCTTAATAACATGCCAAAATGAATGGAAAAATTTGGTAAAGACACCATTTAGACCCGATGCCTTATTAGTGAGGAAGGAGAAGAATACTTTTTTGATTTCCTCCTCTATCAAAGGAGTAGTCAGAGAGTGATTCCATTCCTTCAAAACTAAGTGGGGAATTCCCTCGAGGAAGAAGTATCTATTTTCTAAGTCCCATGTACGATCCTTAGTGTATATATATTTATAGTTCCCTATAACAACTCTTTTAATTTCTTCAAACTTATTGATGATCTCACCCCCATGAGTAATATTGTTTTTAAATTCTCAAAACTTAGCTTGTTTGTGAGACAACTTAGTATTCCTATCCCTTGCCTTAAGCTAGTTATTTATTGATTGTAGTCTCTGGTACTCGTCTGATTGTAGTTAGTATTTCTATATCTAATTGTTGGATCATAATGGTTTCAATTCTCCCTTGAATTGCTTCCAGTTTTTCTTCCATATTTTTAATGTTTAACGTTCTTTCGAATTTATGCTCCTTGAGCCAAGTTTTGATGTCTCCTTTAATTTTGTGAATATTAGCCTCCTAGATAGTAGTTGTGTTTCCATCAATTCAACTTGACCATGAGATGGTGACCATATTAAAGAATTTACATCCATTAGGGATAGTAACAAAAGGGAATAGGGCCCAAATCCAAAGGTAGGGAGATGTCTATTCGAATCGACCAATGATATGATCCAGCGCATTGGATGATGGAGGATTTAATGTTATAATTCAAAGTGACGATACTTTCAATAGAAAGGAATTAGTCCAGATGGGCCACTCTATGGTTTGGACCCACTCTTTTGTTAGTCTAGGTGTATGGGATTTTTTCAGGTTTGACATCATATAGGTTCAAGGCTAGGATGAGGTCCTCCATGTATTCTTGCTAGGCACACGGATTATGGAGCCCCCTATTTTTTTTGCGATTTCCCATTGTGGTATTGAATTCTCCCTGAATAATGCAGTTATTCTTTAACTCAATGGTTTTCAGCTCCATCAAGGAGTTCCAACACTCTTTCTTTTCCCAAAAGTGGACGAGCATGTACACATTGATCGTTGTGAGGAGTTGTTGTTTCTAAATAATACTAAAAATAGTTTCTATTGAGTTGGACATTTTTAGAGTACTTACCAGGTTTAGATTTGTCAGATTCCATAATGTGCAAAAGCGTCGAGATGTTCCTCTTAAACTACATGTTTCCATCTTGCTAGTGTTCCAAAACTTATGTTTGATAAATATGATAGACTCCTAACCCATCTTTGTTTCTTGTAGGAGGGTGACTTCTTTTCTTTCTTTATTGATAAGGGATTTTACTTCCCTCATTGGTTTTACTAAACCAAGACCCTACAATTCCAAGGTATAATATTCAAATATCAATTTTTGTGGTTATCCATGCCCTTAGTAGGGCCTGTGTTGTTTCCACCCCCCAACCACACCACCTCCTTTGCTTCCTACATTCACTAGTTGACGTGGAATAGTGTGGTGGACTCCTAATTATTCTTATTTTGAATTTTTCCGATATCACTTCATTGTTTGTTTTGGATCATATATATAATATATATATAATATAATAATATATATATATTAATATATATATATATATATATACTATATATAATATTAATATATTATACTATATAAATATATATATATATATTTCAGAGGCTACCTCTGCCTTGTTCCCTCCAATCTATTGTCAGCTGAGCTATATTGCACAACAAGTTCCTTACGTTCAAAGGGGGCCATGAATCCTTCTATTTCCTCCTCTTCATTTGAAGAATCATTGGAACTGTTGTTGGTGTCAAGACTTGAAGTAGACACCTTCTGCCCTTTGTCATTCGATCCTTGGGGATAGAATGAGGGGGGAGGCTAGGGGGGATCTGAACTAACAACCCCAACCACAAACCCCAATATTCCAAATCTATTCTCATTTTCCAAATCGAGACCAAATCCAACCAATGAGCTCTAATAGGGGGCTAAGTCCACTCAAAAGTTGCCCTAAACTGAATCTGGGTTGTTGACAAGAGGATGAAGCTCTAAGAAATTTTGATTCTTAACCTATGTCGATTGATATTTTGGATCCCTAGAGAGCTTCTCCACGGATGCTCCAATTTTAGGGTAACCTTTTGCAAAGTGTCCATATTCACGGAACAAATTTCACCTGAATGGTAACTTATCATAATCAATTCCTTACACATGCGACCAAATATTCATATAGAGGTTGACTGCTGCCATAAACCCTTTTTAAATCCAACTCTGCACACATCCAAGCATAGGATAAAAGGCCATATTTAGGCTCAGAGTAGTCAATCTACCTCCCCAAAGACTTCCCAATAAGACGGAAAGTCACAACATTGTAGCAATGGAGGGGGTCCACCTAGACTGGAACTGAAAACAAAACATCGTAATCAGTGTTGAAATTGGGACTCCAATGATATAGATAGAGCCCCTAGGTGGCCATAAACTACAAAACACTTGTGAACACAAATTCATGATCTAGACGATTATCAAAATAAAAGTTGTAGAAACCCTTGTCACAGAAAGAGGAAATAAAAGCACCCTTCATCAGAGGATTCCAGTTCTTTGCAATCAATTCTTGAACTGTATGAGGGGAGGACCAAAGGCCCATGAACTACTCAATAATACCTCTTCATAAACTTAGAATCCCCATGATTGCTAAACTTAAGGGCAGACGCCACAAGAGTATTGGAAGCTTCAATTTCCACCTCAAACAACACTTCTAGAGGAGGCCAAAAAATACTCTCTGACCTAGGAAATGAAACGGTGGGTGACTGCATAGCCTAGGATGATGAGAGACCAAGCTAGAGGTAGTGATGGAAGAGGAATAGGGACCCACTCAATAAGGTGGAGAATAACCGTGGGAACCGAGCCACTAGCCAAATGATAAGAATGACACCAACCCAATAGGAGGCTAAGACCAAGTAGAGGAGGAACTAGGGGAATGAGTAAAGTCAAGTCAAACTGAAATAGACATGACCAATAAGGAACTAGTGGCATTTGCTAGAGGGGCAAAACTGACTAGAGGGCCATGGTTCTTAAAATCATGATCTCAATATTAAAACCTCCATGAAATTTAACCTATCATTAGCTAGCCTTCATTACAATGTTTATTTTCTGACATATGTTTGCACTAGTCATCTCAGTCAACTAGCTCCTCCAACATCTCCCCCACCCTCAAATCTACGACTAGCAGAGTGCGAAGAATGTTGCGAATGCTGGATTTCTCTAAGAAATAAGTCTGGGAGTTCCATTTATTTCTCATATTGGCCTACATGAGGTAGGATTCAAAATTATTTTCCCATGTAGGTTCCTCAACCTTTTCCTATTTGATTTTATGTATGTGTATTCCCAATTCAATTTTCCAATGAGGTCAAATATTGATTTAGTTCATGGTTTGAGTGTAATCTCTTCTTCATCATACCCTGCCTTTAATTTTTATATGAATAAAACATATTAAAGTTGCTATGTTCAGAGGTAATCAAGAATCTCAAAGTAAAAAAAGACAATTTTTGGGCTATCAAGGATATCATCCAAGTTGTATAGGGTGTCAACTGGAATTTCAAGCAATATTTTCAAAAAATCGGTGGGATTTTTTATTTTTATAGAAGTGAAATTAATTGTGTTGTGATTATTACTTGATTGATTCCCTCAAAATTGTCTCTTCGATTTATGCTTCACTCTTTGATTGTCACCATGCACGTGCATTCCTTTTACTCATCACTTTTCCCACGTAGTGGATAGTAATTGTGAAAAAAAATGAAATAACCTCTACTGATCATTTGATGATAATGGTATGTAAGGAACATGTAACTTATCGGAAAGAGAAAACCACAATTGATTACTCTAGTTGATGGGTCCCTCTACTTGTCTTTTATGATATATTCTATGAGGGTTATAAGCTATGTTGTTAGACATGAGTGATTTTCTGGAACTACTTGCAAATGAATAGCCAATTATTATTTTCTAGCTCATTGAACTATCAAATCATACTGTATGTGTTTGTTCTGCAAGATTCTTCTTTCGTGATCCAAGTCAGTTCTTCCCTTATATTCTATATGTTGTTCTTCTTTATACTGTTGTCATTTTGAACATTATTTCTCCCTAAGGAGATTGTGAAGATCATGCTCCTTCTCCATTATCTTGTTTTAATCTAGTTACCTAGGTCATCTTTCCAATTACTTTTCTTATTCAACTGACCATTATGTCAGTCATATCTATAACTACTTTCTAATTAATTTAATTGAATTAATTTTAAAATGCAAAAATAAAAAAAAATTAATAACTTAATAAAATTCAATTAGCTCTATCTTTTTAATAGTTTAGTCCTTTACATATTAATTGGTTAGCTTGTTCATCCACATTCCTATGGCTAATCTATGTTAAATATTAATAAGCTATATATCTCTTAAGGCATGCATCATTAACATGTGATTTGAGAATTTTCCCTTGCAAAGTCTTCAATTTTATAACTCTTGAAGGTGAGATGTCCTCAATAGGAAATGGTTCTAACCAGACAATTTCAAGTTTCTTCTCCTAGCCTTTAACTTTAATGCCATATAGTATTACCATATTACCAACTTGAAAATGTTTAGCCTAAAGGTTCCCATCATCCAATGTGTTTTTATGTTTCTTGTTGACCTATTGATGGTAAAGGGCGAAAATACAATATTCCTCTAGTTGGTGTTATTTTTCAGTCACTCCTTTTGTAACTTTGTATTGTATTTTAGAATAGTCAAAACGCTTTCTCAGTTTGATGAATAATAGAATACTACAATTTTGTTGAACATTTTGTTCCTTTGATTTCCATTGTGTTTGAATTTTTTATTATTGTTGTCATCATCTCTTTGAGTAACCTGTTGCTAAGGACACTAGTGAAGTGGCCAAGCATGTTACAATTGAAGAATCTTCCTTTTCTTCCTTCTTTCAGCCCTTGAACTTGTCTTCATGGACCAAAATTGTTCTTCCCCTTAGAATGAGAAGAGAAGGTAGTATCATTTATTCCATTCGATGTCTTGTCTCTTTCCATCATCCTTATTTCTCCTTGAGTGCATCTAGCCAATAATTCATCAAATCTTAGAATCCTGTCATTTTTTAGGATGGTAGTGTTGAACACATCCCATTCTATTGTAAGGCCTCCAAGTGAAATAAGAGTGAAATCCCTGTCACCAATGGCTTCTCCAATTGATAGGAGATAATTCTTGATCTCGGTAATCCTCATGAAGTAGGATTGGATGGATTCTCCTCTATCCATGTTGATGTATTTCAACTTGTTCTTGATAAAGAGAACTACATTTTCATTATTTACATTGAACATCCTAACTACCTTGTCATACATCACCTTAAATGTTTCCTGATTAGAAATATTGGCAACCAAAGGTTTGTGAATAGAATAAGCAATGATTTTATTAGCTTTAACTTCACCTTTCTTGTAATTTTTTTTGTGCAGCTTCGGATGCATTTGAACAAAACTCCAATACTCTTACTTTGACATAGTCCATGACATAATTTTATTCCAATGTCATATCTAGAGACATTCCATGCATGATACTCATAGTTATCCTTAATCTTATCCTCATATTTGAAGTAAGATCTAGTTGTCATTAGGACTAGTTCCAAGTTATTGTCGAACAACTTCCTTTAGTGATTTGTTGTCCTCACTCTTTCTTGGGTTGCATCTTAACCTAAGCAATTGTAAAATGTTATTTTTATACAACACTGGTATTTTATATGGTTTAGCATAATTTACTTCAATGTTCCTTACCATGTCTATGAAAATTTCATATTATTTCGAGTAGTAATCACATTATCTTAAACACATTGATGGTAAATGTAGTTAGAACATAAAAACATCTGTAGAAGAAAAGAGAAGACGAGAGGACACAAGATGTGGTGGATGCCAGGGGAAAACCCCAATATGGGGAAACCATTTGATGAAATCTTCCTATTAATCTTCAATATTTTAGGAAAGAGAGAGAGTAGAAAAATCAAATGAACTTTCCCAAACAATTCGTGACAAAATCAACAGTTAACAATAGTCAAATGCAGACCTAACTAGAAACTCAATGCCGGTCAAACTAGCACCAAAATGTCATCCATGTAGCTCAGTCCATATAAAATCAATTCAACCTTCTAAGAGAGTTAAATTCAAAACAAAATAGTTCAGTCAAAAGGAGAGATAAATCACTGGCATAATTTCTATGGTCAATATTGAAGTGAATACTGAAGTCGACCATGGTGAAACTATCCAAAAATCCTCAATATTTGTGCCAATAAATGTGACCTCCAAAAGAAAAAAATTCTTCATCTTAAATAAAGTCAAAAATTGGTCAAACAACAAGGGTCAGTGCTAGTAAATGTTGCCCCTATAATATTTTTATCTAGAAAAACAATCCACAAATTTTTCCTCCTTTCTTAACTGTGAAGTAAAGAAGGTTGCCTCCAAGTTGTACAAACCAATCAAGAGAGGAGAGAGAGAGATATGTGATGAGACAAGTGATGTAAAATTGAGGAGAGAGCTCACTCCTATTTATACACTTCGTGGAGGGTGAGGAGGCACATCTATTTGGCTTTTGAGCATATGTTTGATTGAGGCTAACCTTGAAAATTTTTTCATGAGAGAGAATAAATTCAAAATTCCATTTCTACTAGCTAGAATGAGATGATATTTATATCAAAATTGGACATCTCGAAAGATGGATCCAATGAAATAATCATCTCCATCATATGAGTTGTCCTAATGTGGAATTTGTACCTAGTTTCCAATTTTAATGTAACCTTTAGTCGATTGGTTAGAGGAACCTTGGAAGATATCAAAATACATGTCGAACTGTATTCTTTGATCATATTGATCAAAATAATCTACAAATTTACAAGTATCTTACATATATCCTTCCATGTGGAAATTAGTAAACCAAAGATGAGTCTCTTGGAGTTCCAATTGCATTGTAATGTTTTGTAAATGGTCTCTTTTAGCTCCAAGTTTTTTATGAGTTGTTAATATAGTTAATTGGCCATCATCATCTTTCTCAATTTGTTGTGCTAATTTCAATGCCCCTTCATAGTTTCTAACTTCATGCATTCAAAGTGGACCTCATATTTTATGTAATAGAGAAACCACATGACATCAAACTAGAATATGTTCATCGATGGTATATGGAATCTGGATCGATAAATCTTAGAATCATTTATCATGCTCATGTATAGATTTGTTAGGTCTTTTCTTGATTTATTTTAATTATTAGGTTGCAAGGTTCTTGACATCTTGTGCTTTAAATAATGTAATAAAACTAGTTTTAATTTCACTTTTTGACAAGTTGTTTTTTTTTTGAGTTTCTTAAACCATGTTAATCCTCATTTTCTTAAGACTACAATGAATTGAGCCATTTTCTTGTCTTCATTATTATTATTTTATTGTTCTTGGTCATATGTTTTTCTCACTTGGGAATTTCTTTATTTTTGTTCATTATATCAAGCTACACATGTTTTGGAATAATTTTACGACTGAACAAATTCTCAAATGTTGTGACTTGTTATTACTACAGTTGTTGTTTTTCTTATTGCTGGACAATATTCATTGACTTCCATGAAATATGGTTGCTCTCTAGTGGCTATTGGTAGACCTTCATTCTCTATCGATGCAGTTTGTGCTACACCCTCAAATTTTTTGAGTTATGTGCATCTTCATTCCCACGCTCATGATTATGCATTATTTTCCTCTCATATTCTGGTTCTCCAATTTTCTCTCAGTGTTGTTGTCTCTTATTCTATGCTATTTTTTAGATATGGGATGATTATTTCTTTTCTCGATCACTATTTGGCCAGTTATCTTCTTTTAGTTCTTTCCTGGAATTCGACTTTCTTCATTCCATCCTTGTAAGTTATATGCAATTCTCCAATATTATTTATTTCTTTTATTTTTTCTTCCTTACTTCCCACAATGCATTACCCCTTATTCCAAATTGACTTAGCGTCATCTCATGGAGAGGTATCTCTTGGAAATGATCATTTTCTTATGAAATAATCCCACACTTCCTTTGTATCTTTACACTAAGCATTAATAAAATTTCACCACTTGGTTTGATGTTTATTCTAATCTGTATTGGCTAGTATCACTAACGATTTTTTGTACTTAACAATATGTCCTATACCCTTTTCAAGAAGGAAATTCTGTAAAAGGGTAGGGATTGTGCAAAAGAAATTTTTTTGCAAGTCATCGTAGAATATAGTCTCTATACATTATATTGAGGTTTGGTATTCTATTTCTTTCTCTTCATAATAATCTTTGAGAATGTACTCTAGCCACTCATGTAAATTCGTTCGATTGTTGTTTGAAAATTTGAGTAACATCCAAGCGTCAATTTTTCTTTGAGGTTTTCCAATGGAAGACATGGTCAAGGTAATTATTGATTTCGAATGGGGAATCTTCTATAAAGCATTCATGTGCTTCTATAATAAATTAGCTCTTGCTTCTGTGTAGTTCTTCAAATAATTATTGATCTTTGCCTCCCAACATAAATGTATCTCGTATAATGTTAACATTTATTCTCTCATGTTTTGTAACTCGATTTCTAACTATTAGATATGGAACAAATGTTGTAATCTAGCAAAAAGTGCGCAAAATTACTAGTACACCGACATCAAGTAAACACATGATAAACATATACAGATATGTAAAGAGACGTAGTAATGTAGAACCATTAGAAGAGCACAAATATATCTTATTATATGAAAACATCAAAACCATAACTATTAAATCGTATATAGAAAAAAATATATATAGACTCTTGGGACAATTATTCTAGTATGACCTTCTTACCAAACATGTTACTTAGTCTATCATTAGTTAGCCTTCATTACATTGCAAATTTGTAGACATAACTTTGGGCTAGTCAGCTGAGCCAACTAGCTCCTCCAATAGGGAACAAATATGTAAATATATTGAGAACTCTCATATAGAAAAATTCCTGGACTTACAATTCAAACAATCATGCAATGTGTTCCCAAATGAAATAATATTGTGAGTTGTTGATTTTACTGAGAATTACACATTTGTTCTACAAATGCAAGTACAAAGTGTATATTATCATTCAGACCAGGTATTTATAGCAATAATTTTTTATATAGGAATTCAAAGCTTGGTATTGATGGCTTTGATAGTAATGAACATAATTGTGAAGTGATTAAAGAGCATCATTTCCACATTAGTGATGATCATATGCATGATACATGTTTTTTTCAACATTGTTTTCATATTATTTATAAGAATTTAAAAGAACAACAAATCACTTTTAAATAACATTGGGTATGTTCAAATGGATGTTTTGGTCAATTTAAATCATCATGAACATTCCTTTCGTTGACTTACCTTCATAAAAAATAACATGTGTAATACATGGAATTTATTTGAGACAACTCGTGGGAAAGGACACCTTGATGGTGTTGAGGCATGCATAAAACTTGCACTTAGTTGGCATCAATTGAATCAAAATGATTTTTGACTTCTAGATTCATATGATGTTGTTAACTAATGCAATCAAAATTCAAGCCATGTATCGAATCCATGGATTAGTCATGTGCATAGGTAGGTGTATATGTAGTTGTAATATATTCACAGTTCTAATATATGTACACGTGTCTTTCTATCACAATGATATATTTAAAAATCACTAAATTTCATTACCTGATATTTTTTGTCAAGAAGGCTCTTTTGAAATATTTCATAGGTGAGGTTGATAGATAGATGCCAAATAATTGTCAACCAATCCATGGAACAAGAGGTTTGTACTCCATCAGAACAGAGAAAATGATAAATATATTCTCGGTTCAAAAACAAAAGTGCTCTTGCTTGAAATTATACATATCTATTTATTTCAACGCTACCCTTGGGGAATTTCTTTGATGTAAAGAATGTAAAAAACACATTATTTTTCCAAACTACCAACCAAATGTTATATGTGCCAAATATAGCCATTTGGTCATAGTAACTATGTTGCAGTGGCAAGAAGTAAAAAGCAGGAAAAATCTATGACAATGGAAACTATCGATAAATTGTCATGATACAATTCCTAAAATTTTGGCACTAACATATTTCATATGAATGGAACACACGAAATTATATTAAATGTAGATATTTTTTCATAGAAGTTACAATATTGAACCATAATTTTATAGCATATGTATTATCTTATCTTGAATTTAAGGAAACAATGAATTGTACTTTTTTGAATTATTTTTTTTGTGTATCAATTCCATTATATATATACATGTCATTAATTAAGATTTTTTAGATTATATTTCTTGTTATATTTTTGTATTTTTATTGTTATGTTCAATACATTGTTAAATTTTTATATGTTATATTTCTTATATAAAATAGGTGTTAAACGTTATGTTATATATTCCTTAAAAATATGGATGTATATCTTACGAAACCAGCACAAAAAAGATAGAAAAGATAGATGAATGCCTTGGAAATAAGGCTCTTCAAGGGGGAAACCTACTTTACATTACACAAATGAACAATTCTTGGATGATACAAATGAAAATACCTCATTTCTATATATAGAAGTCTAAGGGGTCATAATATAATCAGATTCGAGATAACAATAATAATTTGAGGGCACAGTAATAACAAAAGTGGGCTTCTATGGGGCACAACAACATAATAAGGGTGTTATACTAATAACAATAAGGAGTTACATTATTAGTATAGGGACCTAACATGCCCCTCTCCTTCATAAGTTATTGTCCTCAACGTTTAACTAGTTCTTGATGCTTCTGTATAAATTCTTGTCCTCCCATGTGGAATCTTCAGCGGCTAATTTCTTCCACTTGATGAGATACTTTGAAATTGATATATTTCGTAGGTATCAATTTCTCAATTCCGCGACTACTTCAGCTTCCAATATGACTTTTCCTTCCTTGTCATGTACTCGCAATATTGTTTGAACTGGGATCTTCTGCAACTTTTGAATGAGTTCCCACTCCTTTGGGCATATGGATATTTGGAAGGCCTGATGGTTGGAGGAACACTTCCTGGAATCAAATGAATAGTACAATAATGATCACGAATAGGTGGGAGGCCTTTGGGAGCCTCTAATACCTTGGAATGATTGTCCAAAACGTTTTGAAGATCTGAAGAAATACATGATTTCGATGTGGGATCCTCTAGTGAACATAATTGTGCAATTACACCACGTTGTTCTTTATTTAGAAGATTTTTCATGTTGTTAGAGTTTATTATATTTCTAGGTTTCCCTTCAATACCCCTCAATTCAACTTCATTTCCTTCCAAAAAAAATTCAAGAAAATTTCTTCAAAATTAAAAACTATCGTGGCCAAAGCTTGTAGCCATTGGACTCCTAGTAAAACATTAGCACCACCCATTTGAATGGAAAGAATCAGGCTATTCAATACATATTCTCCCATGGATAGCTGGATATTATGGAACATTGAGAACTTTATGGTTCCTTCACTTGAAACCATCACTTGACACTCTGGTGCTGGATATAGGAAGTAATTCAATTCCTTAGCTATTTTACGATGAATAAAATTATGGGTACTACCCGAATCAATCAACACTCTTACCTTTTTCTTCTTGATATGTCCTTCTATCTTGATAGTTTGAGGAGCAGTAATTTATTCCAATGCATTACAAGATATGGTGAGATTCATTTCTTGATGCTCGATGTGATCTTTCAATTCTTAAACATTTTTCTTCTTGATATGTCCTTCTATATTGATAATTTGAGGAGTGGTAATTCTAACCAATGCATTACAAGATATGGTCAGATTCGTTTCTTCTTTCTGGATGTGATCTTTCACTTCTTGAAGCTTTCTCTTATTGATATGTCCTTCTATCTTGAGAGTTTGAGGAGTGGTAATTCTTTCCATGCTTTACAAGATATGGTCAGATTCATTTCTTCTTTCTCTGGGTTGGGTTTCTAGTGTATATCCTCTTCTTTTGATGTTTGTAGATCCTTTTCTTACTCATCTTCATAATCTATGTAAAATAATTTCTTCTGAGAACACTTACGACCTTTAGTGTATTTTCTATCACAATTGTAACAAAGCCCTTTTTCTCTTTTTTCTTCTAATTGTTATGGTGTAAACCTTGTAGTTTGTGGAAGGCTACGAGAAAAAACACTTCCATAATTATAGTCGTGAGTAGCGGGATTTCTTGTTTCCATAATTTCACTTTCAATTTTTCTTGCCATCGTGAATGCCTTGTCCAATGAATCAGGTTCCCAAAGATGAACCTCATGTTCAATGTTATCATTTAAAGTCCCTATGAAGACATTAACCATTTTCTTCTCTAGAATATCATTTACCCATATATTCAATTTTTGGATGTTCTCAATGTGCTCTGCCATTGAACCCTTTTGTTCAAAATTTATCAATTGGATAAAGAAGGTGTTACTCTTTGTATCCTCATAATGTTCTATCATTTCTTCTATGAAAATTGACCAAGTGACAAGTGTTTTATGAGAAAAAAGTCCTTTATACCATAAAAATTGATCTGGTTCTAAATATGAGGATATAGCCTAGAAATAATTTTTAGTTTGGAAATAATTTTTAGTCCAAAATCAACATGAAGAAAATGCCATATAAGAGAAGTACAAAACAGTTCAGTAAACTAGAGGCATAATGAATTCACCCCTCTATCTAAGAAATCAATCTAAGAAGTAACACAATACTATCATGATTGAGAAGGAGGCATCCATCATATCCACTCCTAAGAGGCATAGGAGAAAGAGCCCAACAGAGACAAGTAGAAAAAATCCCGAAGTACAGATTGTAGAGACACTTTATACAGGGAAACAAGTAGAAGCATAATTGAAAGATTGGAAAAAGAAGCATTGGAAAAAGAATCATACTTTGATAATGTAGAGGCCACATAATTTGGCAAGGATACACTGGAACTAGAAAAAGAGTTGCAACTGAGTAAGATGAAAGAACTGGCAGATCAATTAGAAATAAAAAGGATATTAGAGAAGCACTTGAAGAAACAACACAAAGCATATAAGAATAATAATGTAAAGTTGGTCAGGGAAAATGAAAAACTAAATGAGGTAGGAAAACTGAAAAGAAAGAATGATATTCTTTGCAAACAGGATTTCAAGTGGCTCAACGATAAAAACATGCAGAAAAGCAAAGTATGAGAAACAAAAGGTTAAAGCTGTCAGTTACAAGGAAGAACAGTACAAGGGGATAGATTGTCCACTAGAACCAACAAATATAGAAGCATTAGGACCAGGCATATGGTTTACAGTAGAGGTCAAAATATCCAAGAGAAAGAAACTAACATGAGGACATGCTTGTGAATCAGCGAGGGGGAGATGTTGGCTCTCGTTTTTGGTCCACTTTTGCTTAAGAAAACACACTTAATTTCTATATTTTCCATGAAATTTCCATCACATACACCCCATTTTGATGTATTTATGCATATTCAGGTATATAAATTTAGTTTTTCTATTTTTAGATATTTTTACGAAAATTGAATTTTAAGTGCATTTTTGGATAGAATTAGAAATTCCCATAATGGCTTCATGGATGTCATATTTGCAGGACACTTGGGCACGAGATGGACACATTTCTAGAAAGCTTGGGAACTAATATTGAACTAAATCCTATTGGTTCGAACAACCCAAGCTTAAACACGCCCAGTCAGAGATGGTCAAATAGGACCACTCATTCAGCAAATCCCTAGGAAATAGGGTAGTTTTATGATTTTGTGGGATTTTCCATATTTTTAGTGACATGATGGATGAGTTTTACTTGGATAGATGGGATATGTATATATATATCAAGGTTCACCGGCCCCTTAGCTTTTTATGGCTTTGGTACACGTTTGGGATTTTTCTCCGGCTTTTTCTGCTTAGTCATGCACTCAGTTTAACTACTAAATCCTTCTTAAGCAGATAGCAGAAAATCTGCAGGAAAGCAGGCAAAGGAGAAGGTCTTTTACATGCTCCGTACGTAGGTTCTTACCTTCCGTTTTCAAAACCCAATTCTTCCCTAGCAGGTTCGTACATTACCCTGAAAAAATAAATGGCTACACTCTTTCCCCGGCAACGACGCCAAAATGTAAAGCTATAAAAAGGGTCTCTTTCACCTCTAGTTACCTCACATTAATATGTCAATCCGAGAACATCTTTCTATTTCAAAGAGTGTCTCAGTTTGAGGCTTAGCACTTGTGAGAGTAATGCTCGTAGTACGACTATTTAAAAGCTACAAAAGTAAATAGATGCGTGTCTACAACTTAACTACTTCAAAAGGCTAAATCACACCAAGCATTGCATTAGTCAAAGGTTCGGTAAAAATAACCCATCCTTTTCATAACTGATGATAACATATCTGAGGTCTGGGAGCCAGGTAGCATATGCTGGCGCTCACTACAGCCTGAGATCATCCTTAATGAATAGAAATGAAACGACAAGTAAAGGAAATAGCAATGAAATAGAACAGCACATCAGCCAAGGGTTCGGTAGCAATAACCCATCCCTTTCATAACTGATGGGAGTAGATCAAAGGTCTGGGAGCCAGGTAGCAGATGCTGATGCTCACTATAGCCTGAGAACGTCCTTAAGAAATGGCAAGTAGATAAAACAACAAATCAACAATCTTGAAATGGAACAACAATTGAAATGGAACAACAATTTAAATGGAACAACAACTAAATGGAACATCAATTCAGAATTGGAACAACAACTAAAATGGAACAGTATTTGAAATAAGCAGTAACCAAGTTCGTCAAGCTGTAACTCTGTTTAATCACTCCAATCAAAACATCAATCCTTCACTCTTAAAAGATGTACACATACTATGGAACATCACTATCGATTAAAACCATAGAAACACAACGTGCTTAATCCGATTTTGTTATTGCTCTAAATAAAAGCATACGATTGCATCTCAAGATGAAAATAGTAACATTCAAGGATTCAATAATCATGTGAAATCATACTTTTCAAGATAACTGCTGTAATGCTAAAGCAAAATCGCAATAAACTCTGTAATGGAATGACAGTATCCTGTAGAGATTAATCAACACTTAAAGGATTGGTAACATGATACAGTGTCAATATAAGACTTTTGTTTGCAGGAACATTAAATGAATGAAACATAACAGAGCATATAATATAAACGTCCTTAAAGCACAAGAGATTACCAGATCACATCTATAAACAAACCACACAGAAACCATGCGTAATGGTACAAGAGCAAGTGTCCTCCAGGGCTGGGCCCTTAGCCTCCAGGGGTACACCACTTAAGATTGATCTAGGCTCACAAATAAAAGAGTAACCAAGTCTGTATTAATGCATGAAGTAGAATTACAGTAACTCAAGTCTTCAACAGAACATAGAGATCATAGTCTTGATATTTCTTAAAAGAAATTACATTAAAAAGTTCTCCTTTCTAGCCAACAACGCTATCCATTATATAAGGATGATGACGGAGATATCTAGATACAGAAAATAGATAAAATAGCGATCCCTCAGGATCTAAGATCCTGAGGGATTCGCAGAATCGTTAATCCTGAGTCACTTCTTTCCTTTTCTGCTCCGAGCTGGTATCTCTGCTTCCTTTCCTAGGTTGATCCGTTTTGATCTGTTTTGCTTGCGGTCTCTCATCACATGGAAAACAGTTAGCTCATCTTTGTCTTTTCCTTTGGGATGGCCACTTTCCATTTTTCCTCCCTCTTGCATCTAGGAATGGAAATTATCAGCGTTTCCTATTAATCTCACATGTTTTGTTATAAATCCTCATTATTATCTAAGTTTCTAATGCAAAAGGATTTTAAGCTCTAATGAAAAGATACTAAAATAAGCATCGAAACATACATTCTTTGATACTCAACAGCTTCCACCAATACTGTGACATTTCTCCCTTCCGCGTAGCTCCCTAGTTGTGTAACTCTAAAACCAAGGCAGTGTAGTTTATATTCCTGTGCCTCCTTTCAGCTGCCTAGAATGCTAAGACTCTGCCTCCTCCATATAGCGATCTAGCCAGATCCCTAGTGTATGGCTTCAATCAAATTCCATTCACCTTCTTTGAAAATGGCTCTCCATTCAACTTCACCAACTAAATTACTGCACCATCGGTAATCTCCTTGATGACATAGGGCCCTAGCCAATGCATCTAAATTTTTCTTAGAAATTTATCAAACTTGCCATCATATAATAACTCTAAATCATTTACCTTAAAGGTGGGTAGTTTGATGTGTTGATTTTTCCATGCCTTTTCATGCTCCTTTTGAACTTGCGAATGGAATCCAACCAAAAATATATCTTCTTCGAGCTCTGTTAGCTGCGCGAGGCTTTTCTTCAAGGCTCCATGATCTACCATTCTTTTAAATGCAACTATGCATAGATTAGGTATAATATACTCCATCGGCATCACAACCTCTATGCCATAAACCAACGAAAAAGGCATTTGTCTAATCAACTTTTTGCAAGTCATCCTATAATCCCATAGCACCGAGAGTATGTGCACACCCCAGTCATTCCTTTATGCATTGCAGACCTTCATCACCATGTTATCCAATATCTTATTAAACTCTTCCACCATCCCATTAGCCTATGAGTGATATGGCAGACTCTTCTGATGATAAGCTTGCAACTCCTTCATCAATGCATTGATTGTTTCATTGAGAAAATGCGTACCACAATCGCTCATCAAAATATTCAGGAAAGAAAATCTAGTCAGTACATACTCAAAAATGAACATTCTTGTTGTTTCCCCTGTAAAATCCTTCACAAGATGTGCCTTCACCCACCTAGTCAAATATTTAGTCGAGGTGATGATTTACCACAAACCCATCTTCTTTTGTGGAGGCTGAATTGGTCCTACAAAATCAATCACCCACTTTTGAAACAGCTACAATGACATCTGCGGATTTAGAGGCATCTCATCCCTCCACGATGACCTACCCATCCTCTGACATGCATCACATGCCTTAGAACAAGCCCTTGAATCCTTATGAAGCATCACCAACCATTACCCCATGCGTAAAATATTTTGCGTTGTTGTTTTTCCTGCATAATATCCTCCTGCAGCTCCTCCATGAGCTTCAACAAGGATGTTCTTTCATTCAAAGTCAGGTACATAACATCACAGAATTTAATCTAAGCCCATTTTATATAAATTCCATGCAATGACATAAAAGTCTATTGTGTGCACCACTAGCTCCTTCTTTTGTTGACCAGTATACCCTTCCAGCATTGTTCTCATCACCTGGAAGTGTATGATATCCAAAAATTTATTGTCTGCAACACACACTGCAAAGAGCTATGTGTGAGGCGGTCCTTTGTCTAAATTTGTAGGCTCCTCTCCTATTTCAATGCACGATAGATGGTTTGGTCCTTTGAAGTCATATTCCTCGAACATCATTAGCCATCTCATATATCCTCCCCCCCAACACAGGCTTGTTCACCAAGTACTTCAATGCAGAATAGTTTGTATACATCTTAAAGTGTCCACCTAGCAAGTAGTGTATGGACTCCTCGAGCGCGTACACCATGGCCAACCCTTCATGCCCTGTTGTTGAATAATTTTTCCCAGCTTTCGAAAACATCCTATTTGCGAACGCTATAGGACGATCTAGTTCTCCCTCACCGGCTTGTGTTAGTACTGCCTCGAGCGCAATACATGACGCTTTGACATACACATGAAATTCCTTCTTCCAATGTGGGAAGACTAGGATCTATGTGGTGACTATCTTTTCTTTCAACACATTGAAGCTTTATTGACACTCTTCATTCAAATCAAACGTAACATCCTCCTTTAGTAGCTTTTCCATTGGCGTGGTAATATGGTCATAGCTTTTGATGAACTTTCTATAGTATCTTGTATGCCCCAACATTGCACGCAGCTATTTCACACTTCTTCGTGCCTCCAAATTAATTATGATCATGATCTTAGCAAGATCTAACGTGAATCCTTGTCTGCCTATCATGAAACATAGCAAGATCCCAAAAGGGACACAAAACAAGCATTTGTTCAAATTGAGCACGATCTGGTACCTCTGGCATGTATGCAACATCAAGCGTAGAATATCTACGTTGTACTTTACCAACCAAAACACCATCCAATCATCGAAGTATACCTCAAAAAACTTGTGAACGAAATCCTGAAACACCGTAATGACTACACGCGAGAAGATCATCAACGCGTTCTTTAGTCCAAATCGAATCACCATATACTAAAAGCATCCCCATTAAGTCACTAAAGTCATATTACTTCTATCCTCTAGCATAGTCTAGATCTAATGGTACCCCAAGAACCCATCGGTGAATGAATATGCCTCTTGTCCTCCTACATTGTCTAGCACCTCATGAGTGAATGAAGTTTGAAATGGATCATGTACGCAAGTGTCTTTCAACTTCCTAACATCTACACATATCCTTATTTCATCTTTTTGTTTCTTGTGTTGAACTACCATTGGGCTTACCCAATGAGACTCTTATACTGGTTCAATGATGCCCACCATAAGCATTTTATCCAACTCTAAATGGACCCTTTCTTTATACTTCAGACTGAGACGTTAAGGCCTCTACTTGATCATCTTCACATTTGGTTTCAATGTAATTTTCATGACTCCTAGGTCCCCTATTATCCCCTTCAGGTTTGGGAATTTATTAGGGAACAAGTCCTATTATTTACATAGCAATTTACCAATCTTATCCACTGTTGCATCATCCTAGTAGTCCCCAATCTTTGCAAACTTTGGCTCTACATCTATCCCAATGTTCAGTTGTTTTGTTTTCAGTTGTGTTGTGATAACTGAATTTTCAATTTGTGGTCCTTCAACTTTGTAGTGACCTTCAGTCTCTCGGATTATAATTTTCCTTGGGTTCTCATACTCTTCTTCGATAGTCACATTGTAGCACTCCATTACGTGGCTTAGCTAGGTGGTCCAATCTGGTGGAATTAAGTCCAAGGGATCCTGTGGTACTTTGAAGATTACTGCCTTAACTTCCTACAATTCCTCCTTAATACTCTCAAACAGATTCTCAAAGCTAAACATCAGCAAGAATCGTTGTCACAAAACATCCCATTCTTCAATGTCAATGTAGAGCTATATTTCTAGGTACTAGTTCAATTGTATTACATCAAAAGTATGAAAAAACAAATGCACCTATTCAGGCTGAGGCTCCTCTCCATAAACCTTAGTCCATTTGGCCAGGTGATCGAATGGATCATCCCTTCCATCACATTTCTTTGTTAGCTGCACTTCTGGGTGACCAAATCACAATCTCATCATCTTTTGATATACGTACCAATCATTAAAATTGTCCTTGTGCGTAGTCCACCATCTCATAGTTATAGCGCACAACACCCAATCTAGGGCCTGGAAACAATGCTTCTCTTGCACTTACCTTTCGAATGCATCCAAAATGTTATCGACATTAGTTAAACCATCATAGTAGGCAAAATTCCTTACCTCCGATGATACATAGCATAATGACATGGTCATCATATTACAACATAGAGTAGATACTTCATGCAATTGATTCTGCCAGTGTTCCAACTCCTTATCTCAA
>APFE031550895.1:465-20362 GCA_000404065.3 Pinus taeda
GTCTAACTTGGAAAAATAAATAGCTTCCTTTAACTGATCTAATAGATCATCTATGCGAGGAAGGGGATAATGATTTTTGATTATTATCTTATTCAGTTCTCGGTAATCAATGCACATTCTCCATGCGCCATCTTTCTTTTTCACCAAAATGATTGGAGACCCACATGGTGATGTGCTAGGTCTAATGAACCCCTTCTCGAGCAACTCCTACACCTGCTTCTTGATTTCTACATTCTCTAAAGTGGACAACCTGTACATTACGATATTAGGCAATGGAGCATCTTGTTGCAAATTAATATCATGTGCTATTTCCTTTTTGGGTGGCAGGCCTTTAGGTTCTTGAAACAAGATATCATATTCTGAAACAATCTTTTCTAAATCAACTTGTTGTTTAGCATCACAACCCTCAAATACGTTGGTTTTATCAGGTTTCTTTTCCTTTACAACCATCAGTAAAAATTCTTTGCATGAATTTACAATTCGTTTCATCTGCCCTGAGTTTATGAGAGTATAATTATTCTTGAGTTTATGAGCTCTTAAAATATATTCGATTCCATCTTTAACGAGGAGATACTTGTTCTCAGCTCTATAGAAAATATCTTTTCTGTCACACAAGTAGTGACTTCCTAAAACAATTCCACATATATCCAAAGGAACTATATCTAACTCACCCTCATCTACAAATGTTGACTCAAAAGAAAACTTAAGTTTACATTATCTAGTCACTTGTAGATGTGCTTTATCACTTAACCAACCTAATGGGTATGGTTTCTTGTGAGGTGTAGTTAGTAATCGCAACTTCTTTACAATTGCTTCAGAAATTAAATTTATTTGTGAGCCACTATCAAACAAAGTATCAATATTTTGATGCTTGGAAATAACTCGAATATGGAAAAGCTCATGTTTTTTTCTCTCATTTTCTTCATTATTAGTAGATTGTGCAGAATTACTAGTAGATGCTTTAGAATTTTTACCTTTTATACCTGTGGCTGCAATGGTTGTTTCATCTCCTGAGTCTGACCCCAAATATTTTTGAATAGCTACAGCAGTCTTCTTCTTCTTGCCCTCGAACTTCTTAGGTCTCAGCTCTGGATGCAGGATCCAACAGTGCTCATCATCATGCCCATCCTTCTTACAGTGAGTGCATGAAAACTTGCTTTTCTGTGCAATATTGGCCTTCCTCTCTTTCCATTTTTGTTTTATTTTCTCCTTATTCTTGCTTACAATGGGCTTGGATGATCCCCCAACTTCTGGGTTCCCATTCTTTCCTCTAGTTTCTAGATGCGTAGCTTGAACAGATACCTCATCTATACTAGTGGGATTAAACATGAGGATAGTGTGCCTCATGTAAGTGTGTAGACCACCTATGTACTTCAACAGAGTCTCAGGTGAGTCTAATGAAATTCCTAGAATCAAAGCTCTTTTCCTAAATTCTTGGGTGTAACATTGTACACTTTTCCCTTTCAATTGGCGAAGAGTTTGTTAGCTCATCATGGCTTGATGCATGTAAGCTAGTGGATAGAATTTCTTTTTGATTGCAGAAACAAATTCACTCCAAACAGAAAGAATCTTACCATTTTTCTTCATGTCATCTTGTGTCCTGCCTTCCCACCATACCAAGGCAGTGCCTCCGAGGTGTAGGCTGGCTAGCTAAATCTTACTCTTGTCTGAGTCGATACTCTGCACTCTGCAATAAACATCAATTTGCCTAATCCAATTATCCAAATTCTTTGCATTCAACTCTCCATCATATATTGGTAAATCAAATTTAACATCTGATTTAATCAAAGATGTCTTCTTTTTATGTTCAGGGATATTAGGAGGTGTGAGAAAGTTTTCTTCTTTCCCTTTGCCTTTTGAGTGGTCATGGAGGAGAGACTCTTCTTCTCCTTTATCTTGTTTGGAGCCTGATGAATCTTCATCTTTATGTTTCCTAATGTCCCTGTACATTTCCTCCACCATGGCCCTCATGGCCAGGAAACTATCTATAAATTGGGGGTCTAGTCCCAAGGGACTTTCTTATGACATTTTCTTCTTAGGATAGACTCTTCCAATTTCTAGGTTAGTTTCAACCCACTCTTCTTCTCCTAATTCAAGCTTTGATCTAGTTAGCATTCAATAACATAATCCAGCAGAAGCTTATCTAACCTTAACAACCACGATCTCTGATACCACTTGATCTGAAATCACTCATAAATGATCTCAGGGAAATAATGAAGGTATTACAGACTCAAGTGTTGGGGTGTGCCTATGTTATTTTATGCAACGGATCGATAAGATTGTGAAATACACAGACACTGAAATAGTAAGAGAACACAATAAGCAAACACATAACCACGACAAATTTAATAAGGAGTTCACCCAATCCTCCTGGGCTACATCTCCTGGTCCAGCCTTCAGTGGTGCCCTTTCTATTGTGTCTTAAAGCAGAGTTTTTACAATAAGGAGCTCAATTTGAGTCTCACTTAACAGATGATGATCAATAGGATTGTACTTGGATTCTCCAAGTCTCTAGAGTACACAGACTCCCCTTATTGAATCTTGACCTCAGCTGGTCTCAGTGGTATGAATCCAATTTGGTACTCAATACCTGATAGGTATACACAGAAGAGTTGCTTGAACCTCTCAAGCATTCTCTGGAGTTCACAGACTCTTGGACTCTCTCTGTCTCTGTTAGCTCGATGTTGCCTTTGCTCTGCAAGTTAGCTCAGCTTCTTTGTTCTCTACAGTTCACTTCTTTCTTGCCTTTCGACTTTCTGCTTATTTTCAAGCTCTCTTTGCTCTCTTTCTGTTCATGGCTTAAAGCCAATCTACTCCCTGACTGTTCGTTTCCGCTTCCCGACTCTCTGAATCTCCTACCTCTACCTGCTAGAATTCCCCTGCTCTGCGTCATCATCATTGCATAAAGCTTTGCAGAGAGATGGCCACTTGTTTCTGCATGAACTGAGTGTTAGTTCTCTTTGAACAATCATTATTTCCATTGCTCCAAGATTGCCCGTGAAACTGATACCTATGCCAACTCAATAGTCATTCCAGACCTCGAATCTTATATGACTCAACCTATTTCCTTGTTGAATCCAGTCATCCATTGGATCATTTCTCCTTCGTTGATCTGGAGCCTCCAAATCCTACAGTTTCCATCCATACCGCATGGGTAAGTAGCGTGACCTTTACCTGCGTGATGTGAGTGGTTTTCTCTCTCATTCGCTGGATGCATGTCACCCAGTATATGGCATCAAGAAGGACTCGGTCGAACCCACTTACTACTTGAAGCCCTTCCAATATCCTACCAGTTTTAGCGCGAGACCCGCCTTATGATAGAATCGGTGATTTCCGTAAGGTTTTATGCTTTTCCTCGTGACCAAGCACTTAGGGGCTTTCCTTCACTGAGGGGGACGCCCTGCGATATGTGATTAGCACCAAAAGCACTAATTGCGTATCAGAAACTGCCTCTGTTTTTGGATTTGACCTCCCATTTGTCAATTTGTGCCAGTGCATGGTCACCATGCACCAATGGTCTGCACACTTTGACCAAGGGTCCTCGTTGTTCCATGCTGACCACAAATTTCCATTGTTCAGAGGTTATTTCTAATAAGTTTTGACATCCATAATACTTTGAAACTTTGGTATGAGTTTTGCAGAGCTCAGGGAACTTTAAGAGTGTTTAAGGATCCAATTATGATCAACAATACTTGATGAGACCACAGAAAAAGTGATGACGCCTGAAAATCATAATGATCAACATCCAGAATAACAACCACAATAGCAACAAGCACCTCAAACACCTGAAAGTGGTGTTAGAAGATCTACCAGGATAAATAGACCCCTTGAATGATACTCTCCTTCATTATATTATGTACTGTTGACTGATTCTAGTGAACCAGAATGTTATCAAGCAGCATTACAAGTAGAAACCAAGAAGAAGTGGGAGCAAGCCATGAAAGAAGAGATGGACTCCTTAGCACATAACCAGACTTAGGACTTAGTCAGGTTTCTTGTAGGTAAAACAACATTGCAGAATAAATGGGTTTACAAGTTGAAGGAAGAATATTGGGATAGAAAAAGGTATAAAGCTAGACTTGTGGTGAAAGGGTTTGCACAGAAAAAGGGTATAGATTTTGATGAGATATTTTCTCCTGTTGTTAAAATGAATTCAATTAGAACTATTTTAAGTCTAGTAGTAGCTGAAGGTTTGCATCTTGAGCAGTTAGATGTAAAGATAACCTTTCTCCATGGGGATTTGGAGGAAGAGATATATATGCAGCAGCCACAAGGATATGAGGTAAAATAGAAGGAGAAACTAGTATGCAGGTTGAAGAAGAGCTTGTATGGCTTAAAACAAGCTCCAAGGCAATGGTATCTAAAATTTTACAAGTTTATGTATGAACAAGGTTATACTAGATGTCACTCTAATCATTGTGTTTATCTCAAAAGGAAAAATGATGGAAGCTATAAATATTGTTATTGTATGTAGATGACATGCTTATTGCAAATTCTAACATGCAGGAAATAAATGTGCTCAAAAGAAAATTGGCGAACTCATTTGCAATGAAGGATTTGGGTGCTGCAAAATAAATCCTTGGTATGAGAATAACTAGAGACAAGAAGAACCACAAATTAACATTGTCTCAAAGTGAGCACATAGAAAAGGTGTTGAAAAGGTTTAATATGCAGAATATAAAACCAGTTAGTATACCTTTGGCTAGCCATTTCAAATTAAGTAAGGATGAGTGTCCCAAGACTCAAGAAGAAATAGCTCATATGTCTAAAGTTCCATATACATCAGCAGTTGGAAGCTTAATGTATGCAATGGTCTACACAAGGCCTGATATTGCACATGCAGTGGGAGTTGTAAGAAGGTACATGAACAATCCAGGAAAAGAACATCGGATGGTGGTGAAGTGTATTCTCAAGTATTTGAGAGGTACCACAAATCAAGCATTATGCTTTGGTGGTTCAAACATTGCTCTACAGGGATATGTTGTTATGCTCTTGACCTACGAGAAGATGCCAGAATACCAAATATGTGAAGAAATACAACCCAGAACACAGAACAAAATGAGAAATAACAGCATGTATTTTATTATTCAGAAATGAAAGTAATGTTCACTTGCCTCTTTGAGGGGGCAACCTCCAATAGAGCAGGGCTCGATTACAAAATAAGACACGACACTCCTCAATGGGGAATCTATATCCTTTATATAGGATTCATACATGCAATACCATGGGTTAGTACCATGGTTCTTATTAATACCATATATCTAATACCATGGCCCATTTGCAACTAACTGTGGTCGATTATTTAAATGCAAGTCAACCACTTACAATTATTAATATGGGATTTATTAACTCTTTGACTAAATATAACTATGACTCGACCCTATTACATAAATAAGGGGGTTAGGGTTGGACCCTAACATGCCCTCCCCCATAAAAACAACCTTGTCCTCAAGGTTGAAGCTGCTGAAACTACTGAAGAATAGTGGTTGGTTCCCAGGTCGCATCTTCTGGAGAGGTGTCTTTCCACTTGATGAGGACTTCCTTGATCGTGTGGTCGCGCAGGTGCCTTTCTCGTGTGTCAGGAACCTGTTCAGGTTGGAGCAAGATTGAACCTTCTTCATCTAATTTCGGTAGATTGGTTTGAATTCTGTAATTGTTTCCTACCACTTTCTTGAGGCATGAGACATGGAAGATGGGATGGATTTTTGCAGTGGGTGGCAAGGCTAGCTTGTAGGCTACTTCTCTGATGCATTGAAGTATTTGATACGGTCCGTAGAATTTTGGAGATAATTTCTGACAACCCTTGTCTTTGAGTGATGTTTTCTTATACGGTTGCAGCCTCAAGAATACCTAATCCCCTTCTTGAAATGTGTGCTCTGAACGATGTTGTTCTGCCTGTTGCTTCATGCAATTTTGAGCTTGATGGAGATTGTCTTTGAGGTGGGCAAGCATGGTTGCACGGTTCTGTAGGAGTTGATCCACTGCTTGTACCTTAGAGCATCCCGGGATATAAGAAGTAGGTGAAGGGGGGAGTTGACCATAAACTGCTTCATATGCAGTCATCTTGGTGGCAGCGTGATAGTTAGTATTATACCACCATTCGGCTAGAGGTAACCACTGCACCCATAGATGTTTTTTTCCTGAAGTTAAACACCTGAGGTGGGTCTCCAAACATTTGTTGAATGCTTCAGTTTGGCCATTAGTTTGGGGATGATAGGAAGTATTGAGTTGGAGTTTGCTACCTTGTAGCTTGAAGAGTTCTTGCCAAAAGTTACTGGTGAAGATCGGGTCACGATCAAACACAATGGAAGTGGGCATGCCATGCAATTTGAAGATCTGGTCCATGAAAGATTGAGCCACCAAAGTGGGTGTAAAAGGGTGGGGTGGGGCACAAAAATGAGCATACTTAGAAAGTCTGTCCACAACCACCATGAAGACTGAATTGTTGCCTGACTTCAGAAGACCAGTAATGAAATCCATAGAAACATCCATCCAAATTGAGGTAGGTATGGGCAATGGTTGTAAAGTGCTTGGGGATTTGACTGTTCCTCCTTTGTGGAGTTGACACACATCACATTCAGCTACAAAAGTAAGAATGCCCTTTTTCATGCATGTCCAAAAGAATGAACGTCGAGTGCGAGCATAAGTCTTCTGAAAGCCTGAATGGCATGTAGTGGGAGATGAGTGCAACTCTGCCAAAATGCGACTTTTGAAGGTGGATGTTGGTGATATCACTACTTTTTCCTTGTAGTAAAGAATATCATCCTATCAAGAGTAGCCCATTGTGGAATTTGAATCTTCTTGCAATTTATTAATGAGTTGGGAGAGCGAAGGATGTGAAAACCATTCCTTGCAAGCCTCTTCAATCCACTCTGGAATGGGAAGAGAGATTGCTAGCAGGGTGCTTTCCTCCTCAAATTGGCGTGATAAAGCATCCTCTACGACATTTTCGTGCCCTTTCTTGTAAATTATGTCATAATCATATCCCAACATTTTGGCTAGCCATTTATTTTGTTGTGGCAAGGATAGAAGTTGCTCCAAAAAATATTTAAGGCTTTCATGGTCTGTGCGGATTTGGAAACGTCGCCCCAATAAGTATGGTCGCCAGGTATCCACTGCATGTAATATGGCCATCATCTCCTTCCCATAGGTAGATTGTCCCAAATTTGTCCCACTTAGTTGTTGTCTAGTAAAGGCCAAGGGTTGACCTTCCTACATTAAGACAGCCCCAATACCCATACCTGAAGCATCACATTCAATCAAAAAAGATTTGGTGAAGTCGGGTAGTGCCAATACGGGAGTGAAACACATGGCAAGTTTGAGAGCTATAAATGCCTGTTGCACTTCATCATTCTAGAGGAATGAATTTTTCTTGAGAAGGTGAGTGAGGGGTCTAGCAATGTGACCATAATTGCGAACAAATTTGTGATAATAGCCGGTGAGACCAAAAAATCCTCTCATACTCTTCAAGGTCTTTGGTTGGGGCCAATCCTGCATTGCCTAGATCTTTTTGGGATCCACCCTAACACTTTCACGCCCCACAATGTGGTCCAAATACTCAACTTCTTTCATGCCAAAAGAGAACTTGGAAAATTTGACAAATAATTTATGCTTCCCGAGCTGTTGCAAGAGTAGGTCTACATGTTGAAGATGTTTTTCCCAGGTGAGGTTGTAGATGAGGATGCCATCAAAGAAAACAAGGACAAATTTTCCGAGATATGGTTTGAGAAGGTGATTCATGAGGCTCTGAAAAGTGGATGGGGCATTACAGAGACCAAATGGCATTACCAGGAATTCATAATGGCCTTCATGAGTTCGGAAAGAAGTCTTTGGAATGTTTACTTCTTTCATATGAATTTGGTGATAGCCCAAGCGAAGGTATGGCTTAGTAAAGAATTGAACCCCATTTAGTTCATCCAAAAAATCATCAACAACCGGGATGGGAAATTTATCTTTGACCATCAGTTTGTTGAGGGCCCTGAAGTCTGGACACATACGTCATTCCCCATCTTTCTTGAGCACCATGACTACAGGCGATGAATAAGGACTAATGCTAGGACAAATGACACTGGATTCTAGAAGTTCCTTGATGATTTTTTCAATTTCATTCTTTTGGTCGAAAGGGTATCTATATGGGCGCACATTTGGTGGCTATGCCCCTGGGACCAAAGTAATGCTATGATCATGTTCCCCTCTTGAGGGTGGAAGCTCATGACGTTTGTCAAAGACCTACAAATGGTTGTTTAAGACCTGTTGCATCTTAGGATGAATATAAAGAGAAGTGGGCTCGAAGGCCTGGATAGCATTAAATTGAGCGATAACTCCATGGCGGCCCTTTTTTAACAACTTTTCCATCCGATGCGAGCTAATGATAGAAGGAGCACCTGCCTAGAGTCCATGGAGCATATGTGTGTGGTCATTCTGCTTAAAGCTCATATATAACTCCTAGAAATCCATTGCGATTGGGCCAAGTGTGGAGAGCCATTCAGCACTAAAGACAATGCCACACCCACCCATGTTGATGGCAAACATGTGGGTCTTTAGGTGCTAATCTCCCATCTGAAGTTTGACATTTTCACAACGGCCGTCACATTTCATTGTCCCCCCATTAGCAATCTAGACTTGGAAATTAGACATTGCTCAGACAAAACAATGCACTGCTTCGGCAACTCTTTGATGGATAAAGTTATGCATGTTGCCACTATCAATCAAGACTAATACAGCGCGATGTTCAATACAACCTCTGATTTTGAGAGATTGGGAGAATAAATGACTGCCAAAGCATGGAGCGAAATAACTAGTTCTTCTGGTGTAGCTAGTAGCTCAATGTCCTGCTGGTTGTCCTCATCTTCCTCCTTTGGTCCGTCAAAGGGTGGGGCTTCCTCAGATGAACTGTGATCAGTAGCATCAATTTGAAAGAATTTGGGTTCCTTGAATTTATGGCCCAGGGAGTATTTGTCATCACAGTAGTAACCCAATCCTTGCTTTCTTCTTTCTGCCATTTCTGCTGGTGACACCTTTTGAACCTTAAGTTGTTTGGGTAGTGCTCAGAGCCTGGGTGGGGCTTCCCTTGGCTATGAAATTTGGACAAGAAACTAGGCCGCTAACGCATGTTCCACTTCACGAGTCGTCATGCAAGCTTCCAGCCATGTGGCTGGGTGGTGCATCCAGACGTGGGCTTGTATGGCATCTTTAAGACCACTGATGAAAAATTCCAAGTAGAATTCATTTGCCAGACCTCCTGTGTGGAAAGCTAATGCCTCAAAGGCTGTAATATAGTCTTGTACTATGCCTGTCTCTCTGAACTTAGTAAGATGACCCAAAAAATTAGATTCATGTTCAAGCAATCAGAAATGGCTTTTGAGAATATCTGCCAAGTAATTGGCCTTGCATAGCATTTTTCATGCCACTGCCACCATTTCCATCTTTCTTGATCCAAGTAAAGGCTTCCCACACTTACATTAGTCTCATCATCTCTAATTTGATTCAATGTGAAATATTGGTCCATTTGTGATAGCCATATGGCCGGATGAGAGCCATCAAATTTGTACATGTCTAACTTGGGTGGTCGAAGGTGGGAATGTTGGTGGTTTCCATGGAATTGAAGAGACTGGCTAGATTCACCCTCATGGTCTTCATTAAAAGCATATGCCTCCGATTGTAACACCGACTTTCCATTTGTGACTGCGTCATTTAATTCCTGGATCTACCTCATTAACTCCTCCAACTTTTTTTCAAGGGTGTTCATCTTCTCATTGGCCATAGCTTGAGCTCTGGTTTCTACCATGCACAGATCTAGTTCACTTGTCATCATTGTGAAAAAATTTGGTACCACCCGAAAATTTGAAGCTGAGGAGTTTTACTCCGAAAGGAGTTTTACTCCTCGCTTAGGAATACTGCAGTAGCCAATTCCCAGAAAAGTTAATCCTACCCAATGTCTTGTGAGAATCGCCTCAAGGTATAGGAGCCACAAGCCTCCCTGCACAAATAGTTAGATCTTTCTGTGAAACCCTCAACTGCAGAGTGTGAGTAGGAATGTGGCAACGACTGAACCCTTGCTACTAGATCTAAATGGCGAATCTAATTATTGCGGCTGCAACAGAACCTAACCTACTAGATCTAATCTGGCAAAGAAGATGATGGGGGATCTGTAGAGAGACAAGGGAACTATGCTCTCAAGGAGTGTCAGGTGCCATATATTGCAATATACATAAGGGTCCAACAGTAGTACGCGGCCCAATATTTCAGGGCACTAATTAAGGAGGATTAACCGTACCCTTAGCCGTACTACCCAACTACCTTATTGTACACATGAGTAATCTCCTCGAGTGCTATTCTTGGTGTATTGTAGCAGCAATGTGGTCGATGGTTTATCTACGGCAAGGTTTCAGGTGAGCCTAGGGGGCTTCCAATATACCTAGAGGGTATGTGGAAGACATTCCATTCGCGGTTCTGTTTAATGCGCTACTACTCGAAGGGGTAGCCACAGGGGTTATAAGGGATTCCAACAAGCGTGAACACCTCTTGTATTTCCTGCTTACATGCCTCCCCAAATCCGCAGGTTTATGTGCTCAACGACAGATCCTGTGGTTTAAAGATGTCGGAACACGTCTCTAGCCAAAAAAACATTTTGTTAAAAGTGGAGATCCCACCATCCCTGGAAAGTGCTATAATACCACTTGTTAAGCTCTTGACCTGTGAGAAGATGCCAAAATACCAAATATGTGAAGAAATACAACCCAAAACCTAGAACAAAATGAGAAATAACAGCATGTATTTTATTATTAAGAAATGAAAGCAATGTTCACTTGCCTCTTCGAGGGGGCAACCTCTAATGGGGAGTCTCTATTACAAAATAAGACATGACGCTCCTCAATGGGGAGTCTCTATAATTTATATAGGATTCATACATGCAATACCATGGGTCAGTACCATGGTTCTTATTAATACCATCTATCTAATACCATGGCCCATTTGTAACTAACTATGGTCCCTTCTTTAAATGTGGGTCAACCACTTACAATTATTAATATGGGATTTATTGACTCTTTAACTGACTATAACTATGACTTGACCCTATTACATAAATAAGGGGGTGAGGGTTGGATCCTAACATATGTTGATGCAGATATGGCAGGTGATAGAGATAACAGGAGGAGCACAATAGGGTATGTGTTTATTGTAGGTGGAATGGTTGTTAGTTGGGTCTCAAAACTGCAATGTGTTGTCGAACTCTTAACAACAGAAGCAGAGTATGTTGCTACTACAGAGGCTAGTAAAGAAATGATTTGGTTACAAAGGGCACTGGATGAATTGGGTAAGAAGCAGGAGTTGGGCAAGTTATACAGTGACATCCAGAGTGCCATACATATTGCAAAGAACTTTGCATTTCATTCCAAGACTCAACATATATAGCTCAAGTACCATTTCATATATTCAGCGTTGGAAGATGGACAGTTGAAGCTGGAAAATATACACACTAGCCAGAATCCTATAGATACGTTAACAAAAGTTGTAACTAGGGAGAAACTAAGAATCTGCTCAGTTTCAATTGGTCTTCAACTATGATGAATAAGATGAGAAATAGCCAGGTCCAAAGTGCATTCATTGTCCAACAAATGAAGCAGCGGTGGAGTTTCTATAATCAATCTCCAAGTGGGAGATTGTTGGGTGTGGAGCCTGATTATCTTTTGTATTCAAATGTATCACTGCATTGGACCCCAGTTCGCAATGGGATGGTAATGTCGCCCGTAAAATATTCATTGCAGGGGGGGTCCAAGGGGGGGCTATGACCTTTGGGAGCCTCCCCCTGGTGGGGGAATCGGGGGAAGCGCCCCTGAAGCTAAAAATACATGTAAAATTGCCTTGTAAAATGTTGTAATTTCATAATCAATCTGGGCCGTTCATTAGGCAGAGGTCTGACGATAGAAGTTATATTTAATTTAGGGTTTTTTGCCCTAGAAGGAAACCCTTCACTATATATGAGGGAATTATATTGCGTCTATGTAGATTAGTATTTTGAGTGAGGAAGAGAGAGGAGATTAATAGCAAAGAAGAAATTACATCGGATCTATTGTAGGTTGTATCTCTTCAATTTGTTGGATAATATAAAAGGAAGGACTGGTTGTTTCTCCGTGGATGTAGCCAAACCTGGGTGAACCACGTATATCTGTGTCTCTCTTGTTTTATGCATTTTCTATGTTTATATTTTTTGTAATGTTTATGTGTTCCATTGCTCTATAATATATAATTTTCTAACAAAAGATGCACTTTTCATATTTACTATCCAACTTTGTTATTTTCACCTTTGGAACACGTACATATGCATCACATCCAAATACCCTCAGATGTGAAAGATAAGGTTTCTTACCATTCCATACCTCATGTGGAGTCTTATCCTCCAACGTTGATGAATTTGATCTATTGACCAGGTAACATGCAGTCTCCACTGCCTCTGCCGAGAATTCCTGTTCTAATCTGACACCACTAAGCATGCTTCTTGCCCTTTCCATCAATGTCTTGTTCATTATTTCTGCAATTCCATTTTTCTCAGGTGTGTATGGAGTATTCTTCAGTCATGGTATACCACACTTCTTACAGAACTCTTCAAATTCCTTCTTGCAAAACTCTCCACCATTATTAGTCCTCAACACTTTATCTTCTTCTCTGTCTGGTTTCCACCAGAGCCTTAAATTCTTTAAACATGTCAAAGGCTTCAGATTTATTCTTGAGGAAATCTATCGATGTATTCCTTGAGAAGTCATCTATAAATGATACATAGTACACATACTTACCCAGTGATGGAACCGACATAAGTCTAAACACATCACTGTGCACAAGCTCTAATATTTGTTTCGCCCTCTTACCACCAGAGGGGAAACTCACCATATTCTCCTTCCCATATACACAATTTTCACAGAAATCAAAATCCAAAGAGCTATTAGACATACCTTATACCATACATTTACCATGAAGTATTCGAAGGCTCTTCTCTCCAATATTTCCAAGCCTTTTATGCCATAACATGGTCTTTTCTCAAAATATCACTAAATTTCCTGCTCCACTTTCACGAACCACAAAACTGTTGCACCCATCAATAACAATGCTACCTTGCAGCTTGTACAAAGTTCCAATCCGAACTCCCTGCATCAATACTAGTGCTCCCCGAACCATCTTGTAGGTATCTTTCTTGAACACTGTTTTTACGCCTGCATCATCCAGCTTGCTTACAAAAATTAGATTTATGGCTAATGCAAGAATATGCAGAACACCCAGAAGTGTTCTAATCCTTCCACCTTGCAACTTCAACATGAATTTTCTGTGGCCAACGAGTCTAGCCTTCCTGTCATCCCCTAAGAATACATCAACACCATCATATTTCTCATACTCGCGAAACCACTCTTTATGGGAAGTGAAGTGAAAGGATGCACCTAAGTCAATCAACCATGTGTCATGATCTACATGTGTACTTGAAGAAGAAGCCAAGTACACATCCCCACCTTCATCTAAGGTGGTTTTCGCCTCTGCAGAAGGAGCATCATTAGATCCCTTTACTTTCCCAGGAGCTTTAGATTTATAATCCCTTTTGTAGCGCCCTTTATTTCCGCATTTCTAGCACACCTTTACAAGTTTTCCTGGAGATTTAGATCTCCCTCTAAATTTAGATCTCCCACTTGAGGACTTATTTTTTTTTCTGTTTTGGGACCGTCCTCATACAGACAAGGCATCACCATTCTGACTCTCCATATTTTTCCGTCTCATCTCCTATGTCAGTGAGGATGAGACTATTTCATCAAAATCCAAGGCAGTTGCATTGTTTCCTATTGCAATAACCAGACTATCCCATGAATCTGGTAGAGAACACAACAAACTGATGCACTTATCTTCATCTGAAATTTTAATATCAACATGTAATAACTAGCTTACGACATTATTAAATGTGTTCAGATGCTCTGTCACCGAGTCTCAATCTTTCATCATCAAGTTATACAATTTTTTTCAAAGGAATAGTTTATTCACCAGAGACTTAGATTGGTACAAAGTCCCTAACTTGTTCCACAAAGCCTTCGCCGTAACTTCCCCTGATACATTCAGCAATACTAAACCTGAGACATGCAATCATATTGTTCTCTTTTCCTTCTCATCCAACTTCTTCCATTCTTCATCGGACACTCCCGTTGGTTTAGTACCCAGATCTACTATGATCCACTGATCTATATCCACCAACAGATCCTCCATATTGAGTTTCCACAACTCAAAACTCTAACCATTGAATTTCTCGATCTCTATCTTTCCACTGCTCGCCATCTTCTTTCACTAAGAATTGATCCCATGGATCTCCCACTGAATAGGGTCTACCACAGGCTCGAGCAAAACCCCTCAATAGCAAAGGTGTCCCCTTGAAGCCAAAACGGCTCCGATACCAAATGTAGGTTTTAACCTCGTACAAAAATTACCTACAAACGAATTCTAAAAAATATAAAATAAACAATGGCGAGAGCATAACACATAAAAAAATTATACACAAAGATTTTCCCCTGGATCCCAAAACTAAGACTACGAGATTGATTTTTTATTATGTTCCTTTCAATGTTACAATACATATATATACATGTTGAAGCATCCATCAACCCTGGATTAGAACATAACCATAGTTCCATTGATCGGATCTACAAAATACCATGGACCAGAAACCATTGTGCCCAAAACCATGTGCGAAATCCATGCACAAACCATAGGTAGGTCTGCCCACCTAATATAGGGTCCAAAAAAATTCATGGAAAGAATGTAACACAACCCAATATTCTGCACTTGACACAGAGAAGGGACATTTCTAATTATCCTTCTTAGAACGTACAGTTCCAGTCCCTAAAGGTGAAAAATACTACATTTCTTTCGATACCAAGAAGATTCATGCCATCGATTAGATTGAATTGCATAAATAGGTTGGTGAAATGATATATTCAACATTAACAAGTTCATCCATGGTCGCATCTAAGTTGTAGGCCTCTCTCAACAACATGCACTCAAAGCTAAAGATGGAGTGAATGTCATCCTTGGCCAAAGACACTAAAACCAAATCTCTTGAAGATTTGGTGATTAAACTAGGATACGATCCTAGTGACATCAAAGTAGCTGAGAGATGATTAAAAGAAATAATGATGGTATTCAAGCTCTGAGAAAGAAACTGAATATTTTAACCAAAAAGCACCCACCGACCAAAGAAATCACTCAATTGGAGGTAGAGAAAGAAAATTTTCTTAAGTTGATAGTTGAACAGAACATTCAAATTCAGAAAATGGAGACAGACATAGAAGCACTTTTGAAAGAAAAAGAATTGTTGATAGTTACAGTTACATCAGCACAACAGATAATGTAGAAAACAACAATAATGACCTCATTAGAAAGGGCAAAAACATCCACTACAACTTCTTCTAAGAAGTTAGTGAAATCTCAAGGAGATTTATCATTAACTAACCAAGAAAATGAAAGATTGTCAGCATTATTAAAAATAATGGAGGAAAATAAGATCAAAGCTGACAATGCGTATTCAATAAAAGTGAAAAAAAAATTCAATCTTACTCAACAACTTGGAAAGTATGAAAATCAATCATTAACAACACAAATATTGGCAGATGTTAAGAAAAGCATATGGCATAACATTAATGCAAATATCACAGAGTTGTGGTCATCATTCCATATTATATTTGAGCTGGAGGAACTAGTATAGAATGTCAAAGCAATAGTTGAACAAAGAAATGTTGAAATTAAACACAGGCCCGTAGAAGCACACATAATTATGAAGATTTTGAACTCCAAGACTAAGGACAAGCTCAAAGAACTTCAAATTCAAGACAGAACAAGCACAATCATGGAAGTGAAAAGAGTTCTAACAAAGAAGAACATGATGATACAACTTGAAAACAAGTGCAAAGAGTTAGAACTACAAGTAAAGAGATTTAACAAAAAAAATAATTCGTTGCAGGAGAAAGGGCTTCCACATTTGAGAGCTTCTAATAGAAAATTGATCCCATTAGAGAACTATCAGGACCAGTTGTGTAATATAGTTGTAGATACATCCAAATTTGCCAAAGTGAGAGGAACAATAAACATAGAAGATTTCATGGAAGGCATACAATATAACCTCTTCATTCATCATGAAATCCATCATCCGTTTTTCAATAAACCAACTTTCCAAACATACACAGAAGTCGATGAAATATTTTGAAATATAGTAAATTTCTTTATTCCTAGTGAAGAGAGATGGGATAAGTTGTTGGATATTGTTGAGTAAATCAAATAAAAATCCTATAGATTAGGGGCAGTCAAACAGAAGAAGCAAAAATATAGTTACAGTCATCAATAACACTCCTCAAAGTGTGAACAGAACATTCGAATTAGTCCAGGATTTCTATCATTTAGTTCTGTTTTTAACATATCGACATCTTTTGGTAGATATTATTTTGTAATAAATTTTATTTGAACTCTGAATTAGTTCGAAACAAACTCTATAAATATTTTGTAAAAATAATTAGAAAGGGTTGGATTATGTAAAAAGAGAAGATCTTTCTTTGATTGTAAGTTGTGCTCTTTATTTTGAAGTAATCAGTTCAGAAATACAAAGCCAGTATGGTTTCAAGATTCTTGTGTTAGATAAATGGTGATGTTTCTCTCTTTGTGAAATGTTTCTTATTTCAAGTTATCACATGAATGTTTCTTTCATGATTGCTACAAGAAGGTTACGAGCTGAATTTACTTATAGTACTCTGCTTCGGCTTGTTTAAACAATCTTAATGTTCTTCTTATGAGATTAAATATAAAATTCATTTAAGTATGCTTTATATTTAATCCTCGCTTTATATTCATCTTATCCATACCACACATTCTTCATGAGATCCAAGATTTTTCCTCCCTCACCTTGTTACAGCTACTTTGTTTATTTTTGATTGATTACTGAAAATTTTCATGACTCCATGCCTAATGGAATTTTCTTTCTTCCTTCAACCAAAATATAAAAACCTATATTTGAACTTTATACCTAGTCTAACATCTAAAATGAAAATAAAAACCATACAGATAGAGCCCTCTCTGAAGATGGAAGGGCTAGATCCCAACTTTAAAATTGGTTTGTGGTTACCTCTGCAGTTTCCTCTTCAGCCTAGGAAAACTACAGAGTGCTAAACTTCTGGAAACCATACTTGGAAAACATAGCTACATTTTCCCCAGTTGAGCATTGATTTCAAAGGTTTTAAACTATTTACTGTGGGTGACAGTGAAGTAGAATTTATTAGGCTGATTTTTTCACTCAAAAGTTGTGTTTTAACCCATCTATAAAAATTTTCCTTGAAAATCTGGCTTCCATAAGGATTTTCACAAGATCACATCCAGATCTCAATCCCCCTAAAGTTGTGAGTGATATTGAAAGGTTGATTGGAAAAATAACCTTAAAGAGGTTCAAGCGAGAAATAGCCCTCTACTGAGATCTCACTCACTCCCTGAAAGCCTTCTAACAATCAAGGATACTGAGTTTGATTTTCCTTTCAAACATAGTATTTTTAGAACCAAATTAGAAAGTTTTGTCCCTAAAATAGTAATTGATGAAACCAAATTGAAATCATACATCCCATAACAAAATATTGTTATTTCAAAATCTGATAATGACATATTACAACAATTTCAAAAGCTTGACAATTTGATAACTAAGTTGAATAAGGTTGTTGGAGAATCACCCATATTACAATATATTGTTTCTTATTCTTCTACTTCATCAATTACCTTCCCTTTGAATCCTCCTCATTCTATTGTTCATATTACATATGTTATTAATACTCCTTTTATACCAACTAAACAGATCATAACCCCACCAGCTTTGTTACCCCCAACATCACACACAACTACAATTTTATCTACCTCTCATATTACAATCATGGCAACCAATTATGCCCCTTTGATTCTGCAACAACCACTTAATGATATGCTACTGAATTATGCACAACATATACCTCAATGTGACCCACTACATCTTAGCATCACATTGATAAGATGAATGATTTTGCAGACCTAGAATAATTTGATGGTGATGATGTTAAAGTAAGGTTGTTTGCTCAAAGTTTGGCAAGTGAAGTGAGAAAATGGTATAGGGGATTGGCAGCAAGCAATGTTTCTAATTTATAGAAATTTCATCAAATTGTTCTTTCTCGTTCGGGGGTTAAAAAGAATCCACTTCATATTCTTTCAGAATATGAAAGTTTAAGGAGAGCTCCTGTTAGGTTGTGTTATATTCGTTCCACGACTAGCCCCTGTATTAGGTTGGGTGAACCTACTTATGGTTTTGTGCATGGTTTTCGCACATGGTTTTGGACACGATGGTTTTTGGTCCATGGTTTTGAACGCAATGGTTTTGGGTCCATGGTATTAGATGCTTCAGCATGTATGAATATGTATTGTAACATTGAAAGGAACATAATGAAAAATCAAGATGGCAGTCTCAGTTTTGGGATCTAAGGGAAAATCTCTATGTATGTGTTTTATGTGTTATTCTCTCACATTGTTTATTTTATGTTCTTAGAATTTGTATGCAAGTAATTTATGTATGGGATTAAAACCTACATTTGGTATCAGAGTTGTTTTGGCTTGAAGGGCACACCTTTGTTGTTGAGGGGTTTCGCTCGGGCCTGTGGTAGACCTTATTCAGTGGAAAATCTATGGGATCAATTCTGGTGGTAAAAGAAGATGGCAAGAACTGGAAAGATAGAGATCGAAAGATTTAATGGTCAGAGTTTTGAGTTATGGAAACTCAAGATGGAGGATCTGTTGGTGGATAAAGATCAGTGGATCATGGTAGATCTGTGTACTAAACCAACGGGAGTGTCCGATGAAGAATGGAAGAAGTTGGATCGGAAGGCAAAGAGCACAATACAATTGTGTGTCTCAGATTCAATATTGTTCAATGTATCAGGGGAAGCTATGGCGAAGGCTTTGCGGGACAAGTTAGGGAATTTATACCAATCTAAGTCTCTGGTGAATAAATTCTTCCTACGAAAAAATATGTATAACCTGAGGATGAAAGATGAAGACTCAGTGACAGAGCATATGTATGCATTTAATACTGTGGTAAGTCAGTTATTGTCTGTTGATATTAAAATTTCAGATGAAGATAAGTGCATTAGTTTGTTCTGTTCTCTACCAAATTCGTGGGATAGTCTGGTTATTGCAATAGGTAGCAATGCCACTGCCTTGCAGTTTGATGAAATAGTCTCATCCCTACTGACGAAGGAGATGAGATGGAAAAATATGGAGATCCAGAATGGTGATGCCTTGTGTTGGAGAGGTAAATTCCCTCTACGAATAGAGGCAATCCCTACTAGCCCAGAACGGGTCTAGCAACAATCAAACAATGCTATCACGCAAGTTCCTAATTGCAAATAAAGAGTAGGTGATGAAGACCTACTTGAGATCCAACACTTTAGTTCGTAGAAGAGATGGTGCTCGCGTTCCTTTGCCTTGGCCGGTCACGATCCTCCACTATCCACGTGAATGGACACCTGCACACAAAGAGAACAACCACAAACACAAGCGTGAAATCTAATATATGCAATTATACATCAGTCAGGAAGGATATAATTCAACATCAACCATTACAAGTACAATGAGAATGGAACCATAATGATAGTCATCTATTATTAATAATCAACAAAGGATAATACAACCAACGTCCTGACATCAAGTCCTCCTTTGGCTGGGTGCTCAGCTACACAAGTCTTGCAAAAGCTTGAAGGGGTGAGGGACAAGCTCTCTCTCTCTTTAGTGACAAAGTCTCCTTACTTAGGGAAAACCTTATGGATACAAAGAAGGCTTCTTGCAACTCCAACCTTTTGATATCTTCCTTTCAGCACAA
>APFE031550895.1:47088-71791 GCA_000404065.3 Pinus taeda
CTCTCCTCACAAGCTTACAATGGAAGTCCTAATTCCAGCAGCATCTACCCTTTGGAATGTTCAGCTTTCAACCTCCCCTCCTCTGGCCCAAGGCTTGTATTTATAGTGTTCTAGAGGAAGTATTCAGTTCCAACATCAATGGGATACTCCCTCTTTTGGATGGGGTAGCTCCTCTCTTGATGGGATAAGTTCCTCTATCATAGGGATGCATGAACCATCTGGAGGCGCTCAATACACGTCAAACACTCTTCTAGAAGGCTCTAGAAGTGAACACAAGTAACTTTTTAAAGATGAAACTCGCGCCTTTTGACCTTTACAGGGGTACGCACCCATCCCTTGGCTTACAGAGCATACAAGTACGCAGGTACAATGAGCTTGGGATGCGTACACGCAGGCAAGGTAGAGAGAACCTGCGTACCCAGAGATAAACATGTTTTTTAATGACTTTCTCTCTTTTTTGAAGTTTGACATGAAGAGCAGAGGTATAAGGCTTGACAAGGAGGATAATATGACTATTGATGGAGCCATATTAACTGCAGATAGTCATGGTGACAAATTTCAGTGTAACATTTACATAATCCACAAATGATGTGGAAAATGATGACTCGTGACATGAAATTGATGACATGGTAATGTCAAGCCATTCCTTTTTGTTGCTTTCTTTGTGTCTTCTTGAAAGATGGAATGTGTTATTCTTCTTCCTCCTCCATTAGGCTTGAAGATAGGAAGTCTTCAATGTGATCTTTATTTCTAGTTTTTGTTACAATCTGGTGTCCCTTTTTCTTTCTTGATTGATCCACTTGTCTTCGTAGCTTCAAAGGTGTCTTCTAGCAAGGTATCCTTCTTCATCTCTTTCATAACCATCCTGTCATGACATAAGATGCTACCTACAACTGAAATTCACCCATGACAAGATGACATCAGTCCAATAAACCCCTAGTCTAATATGCTTCATGACAGCCATTAACTGAGATGGAATCGGGTGTCAGACTATAAGATGGGCTCAAGGATTACGTAGTTGTGTAGCTCAGTATGTCAGGGGTCAAGACTAAGCCTTGATATTGCAATGTGCGTAGTTCAGGCAAGCCATATCTAAACAATTGTGCAGTTGAGTGGTTCAAGGGGCTAGGCTGAAGGCTTGAGGCTTGAGGTTTCCCACTATGTAATTTTGGAAGGGAATAGGCCAATGGATTGTTCATTTCAAGAGGTCAAGGTTGAAGCGTGAGCCTTAAGATTGCATAGTGCACAGAGGAGGTTGACAAAAGATAGAGACTACACAGTTCTGGAGCTCAAGGGTCGAGACTAAGCACTGAGATTACACAATGCACAGTTCATGAAGGAATAGATTGCGCATTGATCGGTGCCAAGAGGAAATGTTGAATCTTTAGGACTGATACTACGCAGTGCACAATTCAAGAAGGATGAGTGAGACCAAGTTGCTCAGGAAGGAACTTTTCTGAATTTGGCTAAGTGGGGGATCAGTGAGACAAAAGTAAACGACGATAAAAATTAAGCACGATCACACACTTAGAACAATTGATGACACAAAAACCATGACTCAAAACACGTGAACAACATACTTCCCTCAATGTGACAACATTGCGATGACTTACCTAAGTGCGACACTAAAGGTATGCTTTGCGACGACAGTGACGACACTTATGGGACAGTGCTTGAGACTTTGTGAATGAGTGCGATATATGTCTAGATGATAAGCTTGACTGGTTAGCACCAATATTACCCCTTGAATGAAACCAAAACTACATTTTTGCAATGCACAACGGTTGTCATGCCAAAAGATGAAATTTGTGACAGTAAGAGGAAAGTGCAAGCGACACTTGCAAAAAGAAAATGACATTGAAAGTGACACAAGTCAGAATGAAGATAGCATGAAACGACACTTATTACAGTGAAAAAAAAGAATCAAAAGTGACAGTCATAAACATGAAAGTGACACTTACGAAAGCGAAGGTGCACAAAAGCGACAGTTAGAAAAACTCACAGAAAACAGAAGAACAATTGCAACCAAAAGTGAGAGACTGACGTTAAAAGTGAGCACTGACTGTCAACATAGGTTGAACATGGCACAAGCACTGTCTTGATGGAATTGTGTTATACCTATTCAAGTTTTCATAAAAGAGTGTGTTCATGAAGTGAATGTGGACTGAGCATACATGACCAAGTGACTTTCATATTTACAAACTGAGAAAAAGACTAGAATACTTAACAAAGCATCAATCAACCATAAGGTGACTATGGAATGAACGATCACAAGATCTATAGTAGGCTCCAAAATTCAAGTGTAGTCCAAATTTTGGAGGGTAACTATCGCAGTGACAACACTTACATGTGATGAGTTTAAGTTATATGTTGTGTATTAAATGAGTATTTGGTTAGAGCTAATAGCTACTTAGTTTATGAATGATGTAATAAATTCTATGGGTTTACACACACTTATACATTGTTGTAACATAGAATTGTGATTAGTCGTAACTTCTTGATATACACCATTTTAACATGCCACATTACTTTTGAGGGTATTTTCTCAGGCCATGGCCTCAATCATTAGAAAAATTGGTGTCCTACAAAATGCTTTGGTCCTCAAAAATTTCCCCAAATTTCCCCTTGTTTTTCCCTTATATTTTAGGATTTCTACATAAATTTGATGAATCTAGGAATTTGGGAGAAAAAAGGGCATATACAATCATAAAGGCCCATATACATCCATAATTGGGTTACTTTTAATCGTATCTAGATATCCGATGATGCAAGAATACAGGTGTCGCAAGGGTGCACACCTCTTTGAATTCTCAAATACATTTTGGAGAATCAAATGATATCCATTGGTTCCCACACCGGATATGTTATGCAAGTGTGGATCTAAAGATCAGAAGGTTAGAGAGTGTAGACAAATGAACAATGTTGGGTCTCCTAGATTACTTGTGGATTATACATAACATTAAATTATTGCAAAACATGATGGGGACAGGCCAAGTGAGCCCCGTACCCTATGTTAACATAATAAGGTGATGTGGATCCATGAAACTACCCACTACTCACAACCTCTTTTCCTTGTTTAACTTTGAGCACCACATCAGTGACAACTTTTGGTGGCATGACCTAGACATGGATGTGGAGGCGGGCCCCTTTGTAATTTCTTATCGGGGTGACGAAGAGGCCATGTGGGTGCCCTTTGATTTTATTACCATGAAAAGTTGGGAGTATAAAATGTTGTATGAATGTCCCAATGAAGAGGCATCGATCTAGATGCAATTCCAGTGTGGAACCCTACTTTCACTCTTCGCCCACTGCTCTCATCTCCTTGGTTCATGTTGGGGAAGTAATGCACTTGGTTGCATGACGTGGACATGTTTATGAAATGGAACCCAAACGTCGCTTACCACCCACTTCTCAATTTTTTAGACTTATTAACAACGAAGAATGGTTGATGGAGTGTCGGGCTAGTCCAACATGAGGTGGTTCTTCAAACCCCAACAAAATCAGAAAATGTGTTGAAATGTATATTACGAGAGGTATCAAAAACACCAGGACAAGGACATTGTAGGCCCTGAACCTGAGTTGATGTGGCAAGCACCATAGGGAACTGGTATTAGACACATAGATGACGTTAGTGATGTTGATCTATTAAAGATGGCATCGCAAGGCCACGTGGATTCCATGTAGGATCCCATTGATGACGCGAACCCCAAGTAAGCTAACATGGTGGTGAAATGTGGCAATAGCCAGATGACATGGATTTGTGTCATTCTAACATGGCCTAATATTGTTGGAAAGCTCTTGATTATCTGAACGTGATGATGGCATCAGTTTCATGTTTTGGCAACATTGGAAAAAGTGAAAATTTGTTACCCTATCTTCATAACAGACCTTAGTCGTCAGGTCAAATCACTAAGTAACGTTTATTGCATACTGAGATAGTACAAGGGGGTGGGAGGGAGTGTTATAATATAGCTTCTAGATGGTTTTTTAGTTAACATCAACCCAATACAACTCTTTTCGGGAATATTACAAGACTTAGAGTTGTAAATCATGTAATAAGACAAATTGACATGCGTAGCAACTCTAAGTGTGATTTCAACTTCACATTTAGTTATCTTCTATATGTTTATCAAATCACTCAAAAAAATATACTCAATGTTATGTCAAATTAGCAAGCATAACCAACACCTGAAATTACTCATGACCATAGCTACATAAGTTGAAAATAAGGTCTACAAGTACACAAATTTTTATTACCAAAGCATGTCTATCTGTGTGTGTGTGTGTGTGTGTGTGTGTGTGTGTGCTCAGAATTCTACGTAGGCCTCATTTACTATGGACAAGTTTCATTACATAACAATACGATGTAGACAGGATTCATATACATATTTCCATGTACCTAGGGGGTAATGTTAGGTATTAGAAGGGAATATATCATATGCTTAGGTATCGCAAGTATCTTAAGAATGCTTACTAGAAGGATCCTCCTATAGAATTTTTTTAGGAGGTACATAGTACTATAAATAGAAGTATAAGTGATCCAAGTGGATATAGGTAGCCACCCACCTCTTCCATTGTCTCAATGATTCTATATCTTCTTGGCATTTTTCTATGATTTTCAAGTCCCAAGCTTCTGGTGTCCTTTTGAGGCCCTAAATGATGTTTTTTAGCAAGTCAACGAGCCAAGAGTAGCCATGAGTTGTCATGGAATAACCTGGCCCTAGTAAAAAGGTATAGTCCTCTTGTAGTTCTTTCCAAGGAGCTATCATACACCCCAAATAAATATTGTATGCAAAAGTTGTGTCTTGAGAAGTTGATGTACCAACTACCTTGGGGCCTATTATCATCATAAAAAATATATTTTTGTAACTTTTTATAAAAATGTTGATAGCTACATTGATAGCTACGTTGTCAACATTTAAGGTTGTAATAAATAGGTTAACTCTCCTAGCAATGTTTCGGAACCTGACATAGTTGGAAAAGCGAATATCACTAACAACGAGGATAGCATTGTTTTCTCATTTCTCTAACAGGCCAATTGTCAATGATTAAATTATTTTTAAATATTTGAAATGTTGATTGTGTTGACCACATCAACTTCAGTATTTTGAACGCATATGTCTCTATTATGTTCAAAAGGGTAAAGTATGAATTTAATCGTGTTTACTGATGTAGTTATTGAGAACTCCATGTGATCGATTCCTTTGTATCATACGAACTTTGATTTGCAATCATGACTAAGGCTGATGTTAAGTTTTAACTTAACACATAATTACATTCACTGTATCTTAAATCTCATGTTTTGTAAGCAGTTATATGGGCAATTTATCTGATTTTTCCACTTGGCGATTGAAATTATTTTCACGGCAGGGACACAACATCAAATCTCGCGGATAGTATCATCCAAAATGGGAAAGGAAGACATGCTAGACTGAATTAAACCTAAAGCGCTGGAGTTATTGAATGTCTATCCTTGTCTCCTAAATTTGTTCCAGAAGGTAGGGTGGAATCGGCTTTTCTATCGGTGTTTTCATTACCACGATTTGGTAGCTCAATCATTTGCAACAAGTTTTGATGGTAGTAGTGTGGAGGTCGGTGGTTTAGCATTTGAAGTCATAGAGCACACTGTTTCCAAAGCCACAACTCTTCCCATGGACGGTGACAGGGTTTTTCGCAGCCATATTTTAGCAAGCATAGACATTTCGTCTTTCTTCAAAGAAGAGCACAGAGTAGAGAACTGGAAGGTCGTGGATCGAAAACACTGGCTACAAGAGAAATTGTATGCTCCCCTGCAGCTTTGCCAACATTATTTTACTTGTGAGGGTCGTTATAATAGGATCAATTTGTATTATTTTTTACTTCTTAGCACATTTATATGGGAAAATTATAATCAATACCTGCTTCTACTTGCTAGAACGCCTCAAGCACATGGTTGTTAGGTACAGGGCTAGGGTTAACCCTTATTCACATTTTATTTATCACAAGGCACTGATAAAAATTTTGATAGAAAGCTAGTTGACTAAGATTGGGAGGACCTAGAACCATTTCTTTTTCTGGGGAGGGTTCCAACCTCAACCTACCAAAAGGAAAAGAGGCAGACCCCAAACTATTAAGAGGAGGAATAATACTCATACTCAATTTTCTAAATTTATCTTTTTGTGCATCTACTTAAAGGATATTTTAAAATATCTCAGTATTTGAATTATGAGGATTCTATTATTTTGCAAATATTCATGTTAAACTCTATAAAGATAGTTTATGAATAATGAGACAGGGTTGGAAATATTTTGAAAATTTACTTGTAGTCTCGATATGTTTGAGCAATCTTAAATGTATTTGCAGTGTTTGATGAGAAACTAGTATAAAAATCATGTGTTTCATTTCCTATTTCTATGTTATTAGTTGTCTCTTTCATGTCTGAAATGTTATTTTAATGAGATTGGATTTCATTTTATGCTCCTCTTTTACATTAACAACCATTAAATACTTATTGTTCTCAGCTCTTATAAGTTATGTTTTCTCCCAGTTCATATTTCTTCAAAATATCCAAAATAGTAAAAGGATGTGTTACTCCCATGTTTTGTGCAATTTTCTCATTAGATCTGTGATTTAATTTGGTTGAAAGTTTGACTCCATGACCAATGGTAGGTTTTCAGGATCATCTAGCCATCGTATACCTAAACCCAAATCTGGCCACCTGAACTCAATTGTGAAACCTTCTACTACAATGACCATATATTAGTTGAGTTTTATGGAGAGATCCCCCTCTAGGTTGAAGGGATAGCTTTTAGCCTAAAAGTAGTTTGAGGTTACCTTAAGTTTTTCCCTGCAGCCATGGTTTTCCCTGAGTGATAACATGGCCCATAAACCTTTTGGCATTTCATCTTCTATGGTTAGGGTTTTGGACCTATAAGGTTCTTTATTTATGTTAAAAGATCATTCTTTCGGCCTCTTATAATATCTTTTGCAAATGTGCATAGCTATCATCTATCCTATTTTAGATATGGCTACCACTATTTTATCTAGTTGTGTTCTAAAGTATTCTATTATTTCATTTATTAATAGAAGTTGGTTTTTCACCATATTACTATGGTTTTTGTTGTATTTCTCTTTGTGTGTTTCATTTCCTTTCTTGCCTTTCATTTAATTCCATGTACAACCTAGATCATTGGTATCATATAAATCTTATACTTATTATTTCTTAATGCATATTCTTGACAAGGTTAGAGTACAGAGAGTTGGGTCTCATACTAGTTTCACTTAGGAACAATCACTCTCACTAACGCAAGGGGCCTCCCATAAAAAAATAAAAAATAGATGAGGGAGTGGGAGATCCTATTAAGAAATTTCTTGAGGAATCCCTTGCGTAACAAATGACTAAGATGATGGAGAATTTTTCCCATATCTTTCGATGAATTCCAACAATAGCCAAGGCAATTTCAACCAGCGAAAATTTTGGAGGTGAGATACCATTAAAGGGCTAAATAGGTGTAGATTCTTTAGAGAAATGGATAAATTTATTAGATGGATATTAATTTGTCCACAAATTTTATTACAATGAAAGTATCACTTTTGCACTCCTAAAATCACTTCCCCATGTCATAGATTGGTGGGAAGGTTACTGGGAGAGATAAAATGAAGATGAGTCTATAATATCCAAGGAAAATCCCACTTGGGAAGCTTTTTCTTATTCCCTTATGTAATAATACTACCTTGTAGGGAACTACGATGACCAGTACACGAGATGGACAACCTTGCGGCAAGAAAGAGACTAGATGATGATGGCATACATCAGCATTTTCTATACATTTTGTTCAAAGCTAGGTGTGAGAGACTCTTAGTGGCACCAAGTTCTGAACTATTGTAGTGGTATACATTGGTACATACAAATAGAGACAATTTATTATACATATCCTCACTAGGAGCCACTTATTAATATGATTTCAAAATTGAGAAGAAATTGAAGTAGAGGAATAAGAAAAAGTTTTGGTCTACAAATCCACTACAATATAATACTAGAAAAGGTGGCCCAAAATCACAAAATAGTTGATATAGCAAGGAGATCCAACCTCAAGACAACCATCTGAATTCATAAACAAAGAAGGGTAATTAGAAGTTAAAAAAGGACAATGGAAAGTCGTGTGGGTTACACAAAACCCCCTAGCACAACATTGATGAATGTCGCTTGAAAAAATCATTGTTGGAAAAGATTAAAGAAAAGGAAATAGACACTAGCTCTCATTATGATTTAGAGCAGGATAAAGGAAAGTGGATCATTGATGCAATACCTAGTGCTACCATCATGACCACAAAGATACAACTAGAAGAGCCAAAGGAGCATGAAGAGGGGGAGCACGTTTTCCATTCACAATTGTGGGTGAATGGGACCCCACAAAATATTATTGTTTATAGTTGGAGCCAAAAGAACCTAATATCAGTTGAGGTCATCAAGAAATTGAAGCTATAGATAGTGCCACACACCCTGTAACAACCTTGGTGAAAATTCCATGTAATAAAAGTTAATAAATGCAAAATAATAACCACGGTTGATGGGACACTTATTCCAAGCTAAATATTGGGCAAAAACATCATGATGGGGATCACTTGTGGTTGATTAATGGCTAAGGAAATTGGCAAAGGAAATGACTAAGGCTTTGGAAATGAAAAATGGCATTTTGGCACATTATTTATGAAAATAATGGAAATTAGGAGAAAAGGGAGGTGAAAGGTCACATGTTGCATGTGAGGAGGAAAATGAAGGAAAATAATGGAAAATGAAGAAAATAGAGGCCTCATTCATAAAAAGGCTTCTAAGAATTAGTTGGTAACCTTTTGTCAGTTCATTTTTGGAGCTCTCTCATTATTCTCTCTCTCTCTCATACTCTTGGATACTTAGAGTTTTCTTGGAGCACTCTTAGAGGGTGTATCATACTTGGATTTTTGGGAAAGAAAGAAAAGGAAGAGAAAGAAAGTGCAAGAGGACATCGGAATCAGTAGCTACAACGGGTTTTTCTTGAAGGCACTGAGTTGCATGTGTGTTTTCCTCACTAGTTTTGGCATGCATGGAATATGCATGTGGTTTGTTGGTTATGATCTATCATTGGCATGGAGGATGGCCTGGGTTGACAGTGGATTTGCCTAGCCATACCATTTCCTAGATAGCCATGGAGATTGTGGGCTTATTCCTTGTTTTTTTTTGGATGGTTCTCATGTTTCGATAGTTTGGGTTGAGTTACTAGATCTTGGAGCCTTGGGAGGAAAAATGCTCTGGAGCCCTATAACAGCATGGGTTGAGTTACTAGTCTTGTAGCCTTGATTGGACAAACACTCTGAAGCCCTTGGTGGGTTGAGTTACTAGTCCATGAGCCTTGGTGGGACAAACTCTCTAGAGCCCGATAAAATTTGTGGGTTGAGTTACTAGTCCTAAAGCCTTGGTTGGAACAAACGCTCTAGAGCCCTGGAAGTCTTGGATAGAGACCAATATAATGATGGTTTTGTGATGTTCAGCCGTGAGGTGGAATCACTGTTTGATGGGTTTAGGTGGTTGGCCTCTGGAAGCCTTGGATGGTTTTGATTGATGTGTTCTATGAGATCCCACATTCATGCTTGGAATATGTCATGGGGGTGAATGGCTAAAGAGAGATTTGGCTCAACCATTCTACGATCGGGTGGAACGTGGAAGTCCCATCCCAAGTTTGGATTTTCCATCATCAATATGAGGTTATTTATCCTTTTATTTATATGAGTATTATATTGGTTTATATGTGGATCATATGGTTGTGATTTCATTGGTATTTTTGTTGCTATTATGTTATTTATGTATGTGTTTTATGACGGTAGCTATGTATGGCTCTCATCATGTTTTTACTTCTAAATGAATGAACAATGTAACTATTACCTAATGGATGAAATGGCAATTCATGTGTTGAGGCATCAATGCCTCTTAGTGATTCTCATCTAAGTATGAGACTCCTATGCTTATATCTGTTATTTACATCTGTAGATTACATATTTGTGATATGTTTGATGAAATGCCTTTCATGGCCAGTAGGGGTCTAGTCAAGGTCTTATTCAAGTAATTGCATTTGTATTGTTATTTCCCTATTATCTTATTGTTCTAAAGGTGTCATTCAATTATGGGCAATGACCTGGGCTCTGGGCCTGAAAAATTGGCTCAAACCCTGAGGATGTTGGCACAACACTAAGAAAATAATCCTTGGATGTTGGCATGCTTATAGCATGGGAGCATCCAAAGCCTCCTGGCAGTTGGCAGGCCTATAGCATGGGAGCGTTCAGGGGCAAAGTGGTCCAAAATCTCAGTGGGAACCAGGTACTGGTTGGAAAAAAGGTTGGGATGGTTTCTGAGGGTCCTAATGTTGATGTTGAAGGTTTGTATGGTGTGTTTCCATCGATTCCACTTCCTTAATGTGACTTAGGAGGTCGAATCATATCATAGTGTCTCTCATCACATGTTTACCCCAACTGACGAGTTGCTTAGGTAGATGTGAGAGGAGGATGTTACACACTCAACCATGCACCATTGGTTGGTTGAGCCATGGATAATACATTTGTGTCAACCAACAGTGTCACCTGGACAGATGTGAAGTCTGTGCCTGGACTAAAGAAGAACTTGGTATTGGTCGTGATGTTGGAGGACAAAGGCTACGATGTTGTCTTCAATAAAGGAAAGGTGTTCCTAAGACACACAACCATGGGTGAGACCAAGAGGATAGGGATTCGGGTGAAGAATCTCTATAAACTAGAGGTAGATGATTGTGCAGCATTGAGTACGAAAGAAGAATTGGTGCAAAGCCAAGACATTGGTGATTTGTAACATAGGCGGATGGGCCATTTACATCATGGGTCTTTGAAGATAATGTAGCAGATATTTATAGGACTTCCCAAAGGTAAACTTGAGCAAGTTGACACATGCAAAGGTTGTACGTTGGGAAAGTACACCAAGTCTTCCTTTCATGATCAAGACATTCGAGCAGAGGCTATATTAGAACAAGTTCATACTGATGTGTGTGGACCTTTCTCGATGGCATCCACAGCGAAGCAAAGGTATTATGTGATTTTCATTGATGATTATTCTCGTAAATGCTTGATTTATTTCATGCAGAAAAAGGACCAAACCTTCACAAACTTTTGTGAGTTCAAAGCTTTGGTTGAGAAAGAGTCAGGGAAGAAGGTCAAGGCCTTGAGAAGTGACAACAATGGAGAATATGTCTCTCTAAGTTTAAGGACTTCTGTGCTGCGGAAGGAATTAAACGAGAATCGATGACACCTCATAACCCACAACAGAATGGGGTGGCCGAGAGGAAGAACATAACTACTGTAGTGGCAGCACGGGAAATATTGCATGACCAAGGCCTACCACTTCACTTGTGGGCTAAGGCATGCAACACAGTGGTCTATTTGCATAATAGAAGCCCGCATCGCATACTTGGGATGAAGACACCAGAGGAAGCTTTCTCCGATACAAGACCAGATGTGGGTCACTTCAAGATCTTTGGCTCATCCGTATATTGACATGTGACAAAGGATGCATGGAAGAAACTTGATCTGACAGCAGAGCTGGGGATACTTGTGGGGTACACTAATACACCTCACAACTATCGAGTGTACTTGCCTACCAATCAGAGGACAGTGGTTCGCAAAGATCTCAAGTTTGATGAGTAGAAGGCCATGCGAGTTTCCCTTGAGAGGGAGATACAACTATAGGTTGTGGAGGAACTGTTGGTTCTTAAGGAGGAGGAGCCTTAGACTGATGCGGAGCAATCGCATGCAGAGGTTACAGGAGTGGAGACATCCACTCAAGCAGAGTCTTCCAGAGATGGACGAAAGCGCACAAGAGAAGCTGACAGATTGTTGCAGGATGTGAGAGAGAATGTGGGAGCATCATCTTCTCAACACAGACAGAGGAGGTCACCTTATAGGTACACTAGATACATGGCCCTTGCTGGGAATGTGTTGAGACCGAGCCATCTTCCTTTGAGGAAGTAGTGCAGCAGCCGATTTGGGTTGATGCTATGGTGGAGGAGTATGACTCCATAGTTCGTAACAGTGTTTGGGATGTGGTTCCGAGACCAGAGAACAAGTCAGTTGTGAGTTCTCGTTGGGTTTACAAGGTAAAGCAAGCTGCTGATGATGGGAGGATCATGTTGTTGTAATATAATTCCTTTCTTGTTGAGAAGGAGTGTTGAAATGTGGAAATAAGAATATTCCAATTTAATTTTTCCTTGAATTAAATTGTGAATTAAAAATGAATTTAGTCTTAACAGCTACTTGGAAATAATTAATTAAGTTATTTTGACTTAATTAGTAGGAGAAATTCAAGTTAGAAGTCTTTCTGAAGTCATGCAAGAGTTATCCCTTAAATTAAGGAGATAAGCCTTAAATTAAGGAGATAAGAGTGAGTTATATTTGAGTTGTAATTAGTTAACTCAGTTTACTGAGTTAAGTCCAGTTAAATTAGTTTCAAATTGTTTGAGGAACTAATAGAGAGTTAACAGTCAGCTGATGCATGCATGCACTCAACGAGTGTACTCCAGTTAACTGAAGATTCCCTCATCAGAAACTCATGCATGTCTATTCTAAGAAAGTCCCAGTTAAGCTAGAAGTCAAGAACAGTGTACTATCAATTGCATGTGTTTTCCTATAAAGAAAACTCATGCATGAAGAAGGAATCAATTCCTTGAGGATTGCGCAGTTCTGATAGTGTGTGAGAGCAGTGTTCCACTTGGTGAGGTGAGAATCATCCACTAGGAACAATGCAAGGAAATAGGAGCTTAGAGGACAAATAGGAAGGCTTAAGAGAAGCCAGGATTTCCTGTGAACATCTGCGAGGATTATACTAAGAGCTGGCTAGCTGTGAGAGCTAAGGCTTTGTATGATTCCTATGTATTTCCACCTTTTATGATAATATAGATAGTGGGATTTTTAGCTCAGGCTTTCCCCAAAGTATTTTCATGTGTATTGTGCGATTGATTCTTCTTGTTCTAGTTATATGTGTTTAGCTCGAACTTTAAGCTTCCGCAAATTGCTTGATAGTAGAAATAGATTATAGTATTTTGCTTTGGTTATATTGCATTATCGGGTTAACCTACAGCTAGATTTTCTACATGGTCTTAGAGCGAGATTTGTAGAGAATTTGCAAAATTTCTACATCTAGACTTTCCTTTCTACTAGTTCAACAGTAAAACAGTACAATACATCTCGACATTCGCCACAAATAAATATAAGGAATACCCGTTTACAGACTCACGGGCTTGTTCTCAGTCTCAAAGGTCATGCTCAGCTAAACTCCTGCCTTTTGGTATCAGACTATTGTAGCTTGTTATCCTCTCCGCAATGCCAACCTCAACAGCCTCACCAACCATCCCCTCTTCCTTACTAGCCCTCTCCTTTTATATTTCTCTATAGCACCTAGACTGCTAGTTCATGCTCAGTTGTTCTTTCCCTCATCTTCTCCTCCTCCTTCTTGTATGTTCAGTTTCCTTTGTCTTCTGTTGCAACCCTTCTGCAACTACATGTCCCTACCTCGTTGTCCAGCTGACTCCCTCGCAAGCTAACCATTGTTGCCACCTGTTTCGTCCTCATTCCTTGGTCAGCCAAAATTGATCAATACCTTTATAAAATTAAAATGAAGACCCTAATAGGACCCAACAACAATTCTTTGACTCGTCCCTGAGTCAATACATTTTGGCCTCGGTCGGCCCTGCTAGTATTTCCATGGTTTCTTTGGTTGGTGGTTGCGCTGTCAATTGCCCTGGCTATGTTGACTGTTGAGCTGGTGCTTCTTTCGCTTCGACCATTGCTCGCAAGGCGGTATTTGTTCCCGCCGCACTTTCCTCCTTCTGAGGTTCCCCTGTTGCAAATGAAGGCTCCAACTCTAAAACAACTTTCATGGTTTGCTACCTGAATTCTCTGTACTTTTGAATGGAAGTTTCCCATCCGACGAGGATTGTGTCGGTGTGTTGAGTGAATTCTTCAACCGACTATGACATTAACTCTATTGGCCATTGCTTTTGCAGGCTCTCCCATTGCTATTCGTTAGAGTCACAAACCTCTTTTAGATTCGGGACCGGTGGCCGCAGGTCTCTAATCACGTTCTTTGTTTTTGAGAAATCTTCCTCAATTTGATCAACTTGACCCTGGATTGCGTCAATTTTTTCGTTGATCTGCTGCAGGTGGGTTGGGTTTGTATAGTCCTTTATGTTGGCGAATAATGTTTGTATTCGTTCTCTCATTCGGTAGACCAAGTGATTTTTCAGCATCAAGCTTCCTAGCTAATCATGGACTTTGTTCATCAGTGTGTAGCCATCCACGAGGGCATCGGCTAGTGCTTGATTCTTTGCTTCCACTTCCGTGATTTTTCCCTCAACAATCCTCATCTAGATCTCTACTAGGTTCGGCAATGCTGATCTTACCATCTCCAACTTCCTTTTCATGTCGGCATTAGTGGCTACTAGGTTCGAACATGCCGCCTCGATGTGGTCACAATAGTTTACTAGCATGCAGGTCGTGATGCCCGTCAGCGCCTCTATGTTTGCATCAATAATTGTTGGCCATAATGACCTAAATCTTTGCGTGACCTAATCAACCTGGGCTTGAAAATCTGTATTTGCTTGCCTCAGGTGATCGCACTCTTTTGTTACCTCGTGCAGTTGTTTTGTCTGCTACTCATGCTCCTTGGCCAGATCCTCATGGATCTTTTCATCCCTGTGCATTGCTTGTTGTATAAATGTGAATAATTGTAACGACAACCAGTGATTTAGTGTGTCATCTTGCATTGTACTGGGCTCAGGGAAATGTTGTTGTATGGGTAGGCCGTTGGTGATGGATTTTTCGAAGTGGGGGGTGGGAAAATGAATTTGTTGTGACTACGGAGTGAACTATGGAGTGGGGGTACAGTGCTAGGGTTTGGAACCACTGTGATATTTATAGGGAAAAGTGGATGGTGCAACTCAATCCTTTCTCTCTCCTAAACAGTGTTTGGGCTTCCGCCTTGTGGTGGGTCTGAGCCCAACATTAGTGATGCAAGTGATGGTGGTTCTGTACTGCCGGCAGAGGTGGTGCCCTTTGCCTGCCCTGCTGACTCAACTTCTATTTCCATAGTTGTTCATCATCAGCCAGACAGGAGGTTTTCTGACAGGGTCGCGAAGGTGGAGGTTGTGTGCGGGGAGGATTCTCGCAATTGTTGTAAGGCAATGGAAGTGGTGGTAGGAATCTCTTCAATTATGGGGGATGCAGAAACTGAGTGCTCGACCGCATTAGTAAGATCAACAACTAGAGATGGTGGTGGTGGAGCAGTTTTCGGCCTTTTAATGGCCGAACTGTGAACAACTCTTTTCTTCTTTGGCTTGGGGACCATTGGCTGATATGGTGTGTGGACTACTCCCATAGGGAGTTTCATGGTCAGCAGGGTTGTGATAATGGGTGAGAACATAGTAGAACCTTGAAATTTGCGGGGTAATTGCTCTCACCTTATTTTCCTTCAAGTATTGCAATTGTTTGCCTTAGCTCGAACATTTTCTCCTCCATCTGAAGCACCATCGGTTGGAGGACATATTCGGCTGGCCTTTTCCTATTGCCTATTTATGCATCTCCCCCTTGTGCCTGTTGTTTCAAGGCTCCAAAAAAATAGTTATACTTCCCATCAGTAATTTCACAAGCCACCCCCGGCCATGATCCCACCTCATTTTATAGCATTGCTGCAGTCAAGACGAACCTCTATGGCCTCATCTTGAATGTCTCCGGGTGGACACACGTTGGCCTAAGGTAGGTGTGCGTGTGTGAAGCTTTGAACCAGATTTCTTCTGAATATTCATTCAACAGAGTCTTAGCTATCGTCTGCGTCTACCTTATGGTGGTTAACATCAGTTCATACCAATCCTTGAAAGTTGGCTCATTTATCTCTTTCGTGTTGGGGTCCCCCGACACCTTCCATGGTTCATAATGGAGAGCTATCAATTGTCCTTCAACAATGGTCACCATTTCCCTTTCTTTTGGGGACCTCCATTTCCACATTGCCAAAGACATAAAAATGTACCCAAACAGGAAGTTGGTACTCCACCTATACACATCTTCGCATGCTTCAAAAAGTTCGTTAAGAACAAACGCGGACCAATTAAGTACCTCTCCTTGGCAGCAATGCTCCACAACCGAAATTGCATCCAGTGTGCTTTCATTTTTCATAAAATGTCTCATGTTCTTGCCTACTATGATGTAGCAGGAAAATCTGATGTTGACCTTGTTGATCATATCCATCTTTTCTCCTCTTCCACCCTGCTCAGTCTCATATCTTGCATAGTAGTTATCTTCACTCTGCTTCTTGGCTCTTTTAGCCCCTACCTGAAATGTTATGCTAACTGCGTTCCCTACTTCTGACAACCTTGTTAGATGATGAATATAATCTACATGAATGGGGTACTCCTTACCCAGCCACAGTGATCCTCCATGCATCCCGCTCACCAAAAGTCTAGTACACTACATTGTTGTGAATTGAGTGTCGAAAATAGGTAAGCTTCTCAAATGGAGTAAGGTCGACCTTTGTCTTCCTTTGAAATCCTCCTTCACTCTGGAGGTTTTGGTGTCATCCTCCCTCTAGATGTCTTCTACATAAACTTCCCTCTTCGACGTTGGGAATTGGAAGCAATCTGTAAGATCGTTGTCGACAAGGATCGCCTTATCGTATTTCCCATACAAATTGTTGACCACCTCAATTCGTTCATATAAAGGATCCTGTGGAACAGAGACAATCCCCTTCGCCATCTCCCTTCTTCTCTGTTATACAATTGTTATATGAGGTTTCTCCCTTCTGTGATTCTGCAATTGTTCTTCAGAGCGAGCCTGGAATTCTTCTGCTATCTGTAATTGAAACTCTATGATTTCCTTCATTGTCCTATGAGTTAAGTAGTCAAGCTTGACACGACGTTTCCTGACTGGATCTTAGCAACTAATTACTCTCGCAACTTCCTCATGTGTTCTATCCATACTTTGTCGTCATCAACTGACCTGGACTTGACAACCGTGACGCGGACTTGGAAAGGACAGAGTGGACTGCATAGCGTATTAAATTTGTCGTGATGGGATTATTTATTAACTAAACTTGTGCTTAATGGGAAAATATTTTGCGGCTCCTACTTTGACAATTGCATTATTAGTTACTTATTATGGAAATTAATAATAGTATGGCGGCAAGGACGGGTACAGCGTGTGATCATAAAGGTTGGAAAAAGCGCTTGCCTACATGTAATTTTTCGACTGCAACTGCTAATTTTATTTTTCCCTCCCCCCGACCACAAATGGGTTGTGACATGATGACAATGTTGCCGCAACCTTATCGTCATTTCACTTATTTTTATGATAAAAATCAAGACTCTAACTAACTGTTGAATATGACTGACTAATTCTTATTACTTCCTACCTACTTGCGAGCTCGTTTTCGAGACCCTCTTTATTTTGAATTTGTGATTGGTGTGTTGTGGAAGGGCTTTAGGCATGTGCCATTCACCCATCCATGCAGCATGATTCCATCTAGTTGCGCTAATATTACTGCTCCAAAATCTCTGACCTTGGTAACTATAAATGGGCCCAGCCAGTGCATCTGCAGTTCCCTGGGAATTTCTGGAATTTTTTGTCATATAGTAGTACCTGATCCCCAACTTCGAATGTCTTCTTCATGATATGCATAACATGCCACGCTTTCTGCCTTCTACGATCCAATGACTGATGAAACTCAACCAAGAACCTTGACTCGTCGAGTTCCATTAGCTAACCCAGTCTCCCTCTCAAAGCCATATTGTCTGTCATTCCCATTGCTTCAGATATGAACATGCTTGGTATTATAAACTCTGTTGGCACCACTACTTCCCTCCCGTATACTAGTTGAAATGGAGCTTGTTTATGAAGTCTCTTTATCATTTTCTTGTACGCCCTTAGAGTTGCAGGTATTCTTTCATTCCAGTCATCCCTGTTAGCTGAAACTATCTTTGTTAGACCTTTCTCCAAGATTTTTTTGAATGCCTCAATAACGCCATTGGCTCGTGGGTGATACAAACTTATCTTGTTATGCTAGATCATGAAACTCTTTAGAAGAGTCTCAATGGTTTCATTCAGAAAATGTGTTCCTTGGTCACTTGTGAGACTCCTCAGGAATCCAAACCTTAATATTATGTTCTCGAAAATAAACCTTGCGGTTGTTTCTGTTGTACAGTCCTTGATGAGTGCTGCTTTTGCCCACCTGGTGAGGTATTCCATTGCAGTTATTATGTATCTTGCACGTGAATGCCTCGTCGGTGGTGTAATGGGTCCAGTGAATTCTATTTCCCATTTGTCAAAGATTTTCACTGTCTGAATGGGATTTAAAGGCAGCTCATCCTGCTTGTAGTATCTTCCTTGCGGTGGCCTTGCCTCCCACATGGCCTCCTGTGACTCTCGAATGACATTCCCATAGTACATATTTTCCTTCATTGTGAAGGATGCAGTGCCCCAATACTTGATTTAAGCCCATTTTTAGAGGTGTCCTGCAATCAGTTGGTAATTTGTTTCCCTTACTAATAGGTGTCAAAATACTGCCATATATCCTTCTGGGCAATGACCCATTGTTTATAATGTGGTGATCTCTTCTAGGTGATCCAAAACTGCCTCTATTCAGAATAAGTTGGTGTCGGGCAATCGATCATCCACTGCTTCTTCATTATCTCCTGTCTCCAGTCGTGACAAATGGTTTGGTCCCACATTCAGTCTGTCGAGTTTTATGACCACCTCAAAAAGTAAATTATTTGAACAACAACAACCATCAGCATATTCTACCTTCCAATACTGGTCTGTCTACCAAGTATTTTACTATTGAGTGGTCTGTAAATAATTTGAATGGTGCGCCCAACAAGTAATGCCTGAACTTTTGGAGAGAGTAAACCATGGCCAAGGCTTCTCTCTCTGTTGTTGTATATTTTCTTTCCGCAGTTAAGAGTTTTCTACTGGCATAAGACACCAGGTGGTCCATATTTTTCTCCCATGGCTGCGCTAAGACCGCTCCCAGTGCTATCCCTAACACATCAATGTGCACATGGAACATTTTTTTCCAATTTGGATTGACAAGGATAGGGGCGCTTACCAACCTTTCTTTCAACATATTCAGTGTTGTCTAACAATCCTCGGTCCAAACGAAATTTTTCATTCTCTTCAGTAACTCTTCCATTAGGGTTGTGATTGATGCATAATTTTTTATGAAACGTCGGTAGTACCCCGTATGGCCCAGGGTTGACCTCAGTGGTTGCATGTTGCATGGTAGTTCCATGTTGACAATTTCTGCAACCTTTATTGGGTCTACACATACTCCATGCTTGCAAACAATATGGCCTAATAGTGTTCCAAATGGGACCGTGAAAATACACTTCTTGAGGTTTAAGGAAATTTGAAGTTGTCGGCACTTTTAAAACATAACCCTTAATAAGCTAGTGTGTTTCTTCAATAGGTTATATATTGTCCAATCATCCATGTACACCTCTAAGAACCTGTGAATGTAGTCTCAGAATGCGACAATGACAATCCTTGAAAAAATTGTTGGTGCATTCTTTAATTCGAATGGAATTACATTGTATGCATATGAGCCCCACTCAGTAGTGAATGTTGTTTTCCTTTTTTCCTCCTCGATTATTCGAACTTGATGGTAGCCCGAGAATCCATCTATAAACAAATATGCTTCGTTCCTAGCCACATTGTCCAGGACCTCATCAATGAAAGGTGTCGGGAACGAGTCATGCACACATTTGTTGTTGAGAATTCTAAAATCAATGCATATTCTAATTTTAGTCGCATCCTTCTTGTTTTGTATGACTATCAAACTTATCCACTTTGCTTCATCTACCGGAAATATAATCCCTACTTCCAACATTTTGTCGATTTCCTTCTTAACCTTTTCCTTTACCCTTGGGTTAAATCTATATAGTATGTGCTTTACCGGACGGGCATCCGGCCTTAGAACAATATTCATCTCCCCTATCTCTCCCTTTATTCCCTTCATCTTTGCTACTGAAGCTAGAAACATGTCCTAGTATTATTGTAATAGGTCAAAAACTTCTTTAGTGGTCTTTTCATCCCAATAGTCTCCTACCAACGTCATTTTCGGCTTGTCCTCCGTCCCAACATTTTTTTTTCTCAGCTTCATTGGTATAAGGTGATCACCTTCTCTTTAGGGGCTCTCCTAGATGTCTCTTTCTCCTTTTGTTTCCTCGATGGTCAGGTGTCTCAGTCTGTCTAACCCATCCTCTTCTGGCTCAACATCTACCTTGTCGCAAGTCTCATATTCTGGAGAATCCATGTCATATAGACATTGTAGAAAACTTTCATCAAGACATCCTTCAACTAACTGTCCTGGGGAAAATAGAATATTTTTTGATCGCCTGGAGTGTCTCAGTCATGCATTCCTTGTTACCTATGAATGAAAAGCTACTAACAAACTGCACCTCCAAGACATCCCAATCCGTCGTTTGCTGACAGATTTACTCCTGTATGTACCTAGCTCAAGGAATAGTTCCCAGGGTATTTATAAATATATGTACCCACAGATCCTTCGGTATTCCCTAGTTTTTCCAACCCTTTATGCAATCTTTGATGTGTCTCTCGAGAATTGAATTCCCTTTATATCTCGTCTTATCCTGTGGTCGGTCTTCATCCTGGGCAAATATTTCCCTCATGGCTTGTTTGATGCTCGCCCATTCTCTCACTGTATTGCGTTGCATTCTCCACCATCTTTCTGGTGTTGCCACGAGAACGATATCAAGAAAGGGAAAATTTTGATCCTCTGTCATTTCCCTGTCTACCCTGCTCAAGAAGGTGTCCACCGATTCAATGTCGTAATATTTAGGATAGTTTCTTATCTCCGTTCCTATCCAATTTATTCAGTTTATCATTACACAGTGTCTAGTGTTTACTTCATACCCTCCTTGCTATCATGCATCCCATGCAGCTTCTAAACCAGACTCTGAGCTTTGGGTACTTCTCTAGTTGATGGATCCTCCTGCAATAGGATTTATGTAATCCTCCCTCTTTCATGTTGTTAGCATGTATAACTGGTCTAGCATTCCTCGTTCATCCCTGTCATCTACTGGTTCTATGAATCTAGGTCCTTGATACGGGTCCACGAGTTGGATCACCCTCATTCCTTATGCTTCGAAAATCATCAGCTCTTTCTTTAGGTCAATAATGGCATAGTTTTCATAGGCCCAATCGATCCTAAGTAGCATTAGGTATGGGTCTTTATCTCCCATTATGTCAATTACCTCGAATTTAGTATGCGTCTTCACCCATGCCACATCTACTTCCATGTTTTCTGACCTTCCAATGGGCAGTATACAATACTCGTTCGCCATTCTTAGTTGAATCAGTGAGTATTTTAGTTGTTGCTTCCCCATTACCTCCCATGTTTTCCTAGGTAGGATGTTTACATCCGATCCCAAGTCTAGCATTGTGTCCCTTATCTAGAATCCCGCAACTTGAGCATTAATTTGGAATTCCCTCATGCTTCTCTTCTTGTTTCGTCTCACTCTTCTGGAATTCTTTTCCAGTAAGTTGGCAAGTTGTCATTCCACTTCCCCTTCTTCTACTGAAAATGAAGCTTTTAAGATCTTCCAAAATTCCTTCAACATGTATTCATCTTTGACAATCTTCAAGAATAGTTTATGTTGAAATTTCTAAGTCTATATGTTAGAAACCCTTCATGCACTTTATTTATTTATTTATGCCTACTTGTTCTGATTAATTAACAAGTTATTTACCATGTAAATAGTAAAAATAAATACAAGTACATGCTCAACACATTACAGATAATCAAGTGAGGGAAACAAAACAAGCACACAAGTGACACCATTGTTTTTGGACCAATGTCCCTGGAAAAACCCAATGCGGGAAAACTGATGCAACTATCTAAGGCTTTTATTAAGCAGTTTCATAATACAATCGGGGAGCCAAAATCAGCTCACCCAATAGAGAATAATCTCAGAAGTAGTACCTCTCAATCGAAGATAGATGTTCCGGTTGAAACTCCGGAAAAACACTCTGACAACTTCCAACTCCAATCTGCCCCACGAAAACCACAGCGTCAGCCTCTAGGGACTATGCCAACCCTTTCTGGCCAAGGGTATGCCCAATGTCACCCTAGCTCTCCCTTCATTAGCCTTTGGAGGCACTGTGTCAGCCCTTAGAGTCTCTGTGTCACCCACGATGGCTCTCTAAGGCACTGTGCAGCTCCTAGTTGCCTCTGCATTCCACTCTCTCAGATTCTGTGTTGATCCTCCTGGTACTATCTCTGCCTCTCTGCTTCTGTATTCACTACACCTCAGCTGCAACTTTGATCACTCTTTCAACTTCCTCAGTAAACCCTACCCCAGAAAATTGAAATCTTGATCAACTCAGTCTGTTCTCCAAGTGACCCTCAAGCCTACTCTTATACTTTTCTCGTTGACAATTCAATGGTTGAGATTAAGTCCCTAATTAATGGATAAGATTAACTCTAGCTTGATCCATAGATTTGGACCATTCTAACAGTTTTATATTAATTCACATTAATATTTTATTCTCCCTAAGTTTAGACTTAGGGACTCCATTAAAAATATTAATTATTTTAATATCACCCAAACTATTTAGAATCAGCCTAAACTGTTTCTGGGTATTGGATATCTCATGTGCTTTAGCCTCTCAACACTCCCTCTTAGCAAGGACTATGCTCTAGTAATACTCCGTATTGGTCATCACCTTAATCATCTGGCATCAGTCCCTGTGCTGAGGATAGGCCTGTTGCCTAACATCCTCTACGTTGCTACATCATGTACTGTTGGCCATGGCGCTGCCACTGTCACTGCTACATCTACACTGGAACCCCTCTCATCATGGTTCATTGTGTTGCCCACAACACTGCCATTTCTAACTGCTACACTGCAACTCAGTTACTGAGAAGTAAGTAACTGATCTCCCAACTTTGACATCTCCATCAAGCTAGAAACACTCCAAATTCTAAAGCTTCCTTTGTCACTGGCAAGTGCTCCCTTCTAACCTTTGTGCTACTATAATAAATCAGTGCATCTCACACCACTGCCTCACTTTGTTCTAGGACTCTTGCACTGTAGCTCCCTCTGTCACTCCATCCACATCTATCTCTACCGACATCCACCAGTCCTACCACTCCTCTTCGGGGCTCCCGTAACAAGGTATAATCCAATAGGTTGGGTACGTCGAGGATCCTTGTTACCGGGAATAGTGTCCACTTAGAGTTGTTATTCCCACTAAGACTGGTAGCTATCTTAGAAACAAACAAGTTAAAACTACTTTCGTTTTCCTTTATGAAAAATAGACAAGAGGAGAATAGAGGACACCAACCTTTGTCTTGCGCTTGGTTCCTTGCTCGGTTCCTCTCCTTCTCGATAGATCCTGGCCGCTCCTTATTTGTCTACACAGCCTCAGAGAGCACCTGTGGAATCAAAGCAGCATAATACTATCGAAGAACATAGATCTATATTCATAAACAACACAGGACCAGATATGTATTAACCACACAAATGCATATACAATCAAACATACACGAAATGTGGAGGAAAACTTGAATAGCTTTATTAATATCAAGAATAGCAAGAGGATTACAACCAATTGTTCTAACCCAGCATCATCCTACAGCAAGAAAGACCTTCTTCACCTCAAGTAAAGCGTAGATCACCCAACACTATGATATTACACTAGAAAACCAACAGCACTTCTCTACAAGATACAAGATTCCAGCCTTTGGATCTCTATGATGAGGGATCCATATATAGATGATTGTAGGGGGATGAGTCAGCTTCTAAGATTTTGATTAGTGTCCTCTCTCTGATAGTTCTTGATTCCACTTGGAGATTGATGGTCTCTTACTCATCCCTGGTCGAAATCAGAGAGGCAAGTGTCAGAGGGGAAGTTTTTGGAAGATTCCATGATCTTCCACCTCGCAAACTGTCCCTGCCATTTGTCCATTCTCGCCCATCGCACCCTACAAAGGGGCCATCCAGTATGCATCGCACTCTTTACACTGGGAAGGTGATATGCATCGCACCCTCTGCACTAGGCATTCAGTATGGTCCAGTTTTGACCATTTCTGAGCAGTTTTCTGTGGAGAACTTCTGGGAGATGATGTAATCAGCTGACCTTGTTCCTTTAGGTAGTGAAGCAACACTTTTAGGGACTTAGGAGCCCTCAGTTTATGGACATTTATGATTGGGGTTACAGTGCCCAAAAATGTCTATAACATTTGCCCCCTAAAGCATGAGGTCGCTAATCTTTTGATGTCGGGTGAAATGCTTTACCATGAGGATCCAAAGTTTTTTCGAGCTGGGAGGAGACCTGTAATAAGATACAATACAATACATTATCTTCATAATATTTTTCATGATATAGCTGAGGCGGGCATTCCCATGCTCAGCTTTATAAATTCACTTTCAGGTACATAGGACAGACAACTGTCTGTGTAGCAGATTGATGATTCGGACGGAGTCATCATCCTTTGATTTGGATGATCATATGTTCGGCAATGATGTACATTTGATGTCTTTATATTCCTGAATATATCGCAGCTCGGATGGATGAAACTAGATCTGGGGTCTTCAAAACTCGTTCCATCTTCACTCGGAGTACAAGTCGATCCATGTGAAAAAATGTTCTGGAGTCGAACATG
>APFE031550895.1:77434-90845 GCA_000404065.3 Pinus taeda
GTTCTGACCCAGCATCATCCTCCAGCAAGAAATCCCTTCTTCACCTCAAGTAAAGCTTAGATCACCCAACACTATGATATTACACCAGAAAACCAACAACACTTCTTTACAAGATACAAGATTCCAGCCTCTAGATCTCTATGATGAGGGATCCATATATAGATGATTGTAGGGGGGTGAGCTAGCTTCTGGGATTTTGATTAGTGTCCTCTCCCTGATAGTTCTTGATTCCACTTGGAGATTGATGGTCTCTTACTCATCCCTGGTCGAAATCAAAGAGGCAAGTGTTAGAGGGGAAGTTTCTGGAAGATTCCATCATCTTCCACCTCGCAAACTGTCCCTGCCATTTGTCCATTCTCACCCATCGCACCCTACAGAGTGGCCATCCAGTATGCATCGCACCCTTTACACTAGGAAGGTGATATTCATCGCACCCTCTGCACTGGGCATTCAGTATGGTCCAGTTTTGACCATTTCTGAGCAGTTTTTTGTGGAGAAATTTTGGGAGATGATGTAATCAGCTGACCTTGTTCCTTTAGGTAGTGAAGCAACACTTTTAGGGACTTAGAAGCCCTCATTTTAAGGACATTTATGATTGGGGTTGCAGTGCCCAAAAATGTCTATAACAATCCTACCCCTCATCACCTGTAGTCCATTTGACTACAGCTCAATGTCTCCCCACTTCTGCTCAAGTGGCGTCAGACCACTCATGGCACAGTCATCATCTGTCTCCACTTCCTTCTCAGCCCTTACTGGCATTGCCTTGATCTCAGAAGCCTCTCCTTTGCTCTTCTTCCTTGGACACTAGCTCGCATAGTGACCCAATTCCCCACAGTTGAAGCATTTGACCTTAGAGAGGTCCTTCTTTTTTCGTTTCTCCTACTTTCTCTCAGATGCTAGGGCAACATCCTCCTCTTCCTCCTTCTTGATTCTGATCCCCTTTTCGCTGCTTCCCACCTTGCTTAGCCTTCTAATCTCTTATTAGGGAAGAGCCGCCCACATTTCCTCCCAATCTGGAAGGATTTCCCTACCTAGTATGCTCTGGAAAAACACCTCCCAGTCTTCTGAGACTGCGTTCAGGGATGTTCTCACCATCAATTCTTGATCTGGCATGGCCACTATGGAAGTCAACTAATCCCGGATCTCCTTCAATCGACCGAGGAAGGTGTCAATCTATTCTCCCTTCTGCATCTAGTATGACTGCAACTGATTTTCTAGTAGCATCTTCCTCTGCACGGAAGTATGCTGATACAACTTCTTTAGGGCCTCCCACATCTCATTTGCCACATTATTCTTGGCAATGTGTGGTACCACATGGTCCTTGACCCCGTCAAGGATGATTCTCTTGGACCTCACCATTGCATCCTCGTACTTATTGTTATCAGTCGGGTCAACTGGGACCGCTATTGTCCTCAAGGAAAAGTGCTTGAGATGATTCCTATCTAGAACGGATAAGATTTTGGACTTCCAAACTACGAAGTTTGAGGCTCTGTCTAGTCTGTCCTAGTCTCTTACCCCATTCATTACCATCTCACTGCTCCTCTACTTCCCTTCTGGAAAGTCTCGATGTGACTCCTTCTGAGCCTCAATTTCCCTCCTGGAAACCCCTCTGCCAATTTCGAGATGCCCCACTCCTATACTTAGTGCAGCTGCACCACTGATCCACATTCCTTGGCTAGAAATCCTTAATAGCAACTCGCTCCTCCTTGGTCTTGCCCTATTAGGCACTGTTCTAACTATAGTACCCCACCAGCTTCACTCTGCAACTTACCCACAGCCTCCTAAGCCCTAGAAAACTGAAGGGTAGAGCTTCTAGGCTCTGCGCCATCCTGGCACCAGCAAAATCCGCACCTCCTGGCCACGGGCGTCAATCCTTCCTGACTGAGAAAGATGACCGGGCACTGTGTAGGTTGAGTCTGCTCCCCTTTGCCACTGTGTTGATCCTCTTCCCGGAACAAACTTGATGACGCAAGAACTGTGTCACCCCTTCCTTGCTGCTTCTTCGCTAAGAACAACTTCTATCACTCAGGACAACTATTTTTGTTGCTGCTGCTCTACTTGGCTGATGCCCTCAGTTCTCCTGTGATCTGCAACCACACTCTGATGCCATGTTTAAATTTCTAAGTCTATCTGTTAGAAACCCTTCATGTACTTTTCTGATTTATTGCTGCCTACTTGTTCTGATTATTTAACAAGTTATTTACCATGTAAATACTGAAAATAAATACAAGTACATGCTCAACACATTACAGATCACCAACTGAAGGAAACGAAACAAGCACACAAGTGACACCATTGTTTTTAGACCGATGTCCCCGGAAAAAACCCAATGCAAAAAAACGGTGCAGTTATGTGAGGGTTTTAATTATTAAGAAGTTTCATAATACAATATGGGTGCCAAAACCAACTCACCCAACAGAGGATAATCTCGACAGTAGTACCTCTCATTTAGAGATAGATGTTTCGGCTGAAACCCTGAATAAACACTCTGACATCTCCCAGCTCCAATCTACCCCACGAAAACCCTAGCGTCAGCCTCTAAGGACTGTGTTAGCTCTTTCTGGCCCAATGTCACCCTAGCTCACCCTGCCTTAACCTCTGGAGGAAATGCATCAACCCTTAGAGCCTCTACGTCACCAACGCTGGCTCTCTAAGGCACTGTGCAGCTCCTGGCTGCCTCTCCGTGAGCCCTGGCTAGCCCTATGTCCCTCTCTCTTAGCTTCTATGTTGATCCTCCTGGTACTATCTCTGCCTCTATGCTTCTGTATTCACTGCCCCTCAGCTGCAATTTTGATCACTCTTTCGACTTCCTCAACAAACCCTGCCCCAGAAAATCGAAATCTTGATCAACTTGGTGTGTTCTCCAAGTGACCCTCAAGCCTCCTCTTATACTTTTCTCATTCACAATTCAACGGCCGAGATTAAGTCCCTAATCAATGGCTAAGATTAACTCTGGCTTGATCCATGACTTTTGGACCCTTCTGACACATTTTTATATTAATTCACATTAATATTTTATTTTTCCTTAGACTTAGGGACTCCATTAAAAATATTAATTATTTTAATATCTCCCAAACTATTTAGAATCTGCCTAAACCACTTTTGGGTATTGGATATCTCATGTGCTTTAGCCTCTCCACCAATTTTCGTGGCTAGAGCACATTCGATGCAACCCCAAATCAACAGTTTAAACCATTCTTCAATCTGGTGGTTACAATCAAGCACGTCGCCATTCGGTCTATGGTCTTCCCTCATCTCGGTCATCCCCTCGAACAGCTCAGGCACTTCATGATAATACTACTTTTGGTGCTCAGGCTGATACACTTTCTTTGGAGATGTTGCTTTAATAATCAAGGGTGGGTTCGCAGTGCTACGATCCTCCCCCGTCTTCTTTCCTCCTCTAGCGACTATATTAATATTAGTTATGGGAAGATCATCGTCATTACGAGGTTTGGCATTAACTAGGTTATCCCCCTATGTCTGGTCCTTTCCTTCCACTTTGCAATGAGTTCCGAGCAATCCTCTGTGGCGTGGGTATTAATCATGCATTGTGAGCACCAGAGTCTCCTAGGGAGCAGGCATTCCCTAGCGACATGTCCTTCCTGGTCATAGTTGTAACACCTTACGGGGCCTCTTCCTCCTGCTCTTCCTCCTCTCCCATTTCCTCCTCATCCTCCCCAATTTGACTCATTAATTCTGAATGTAGATCTGTCTAGTTGTTCTTCTAGAGCATCCAGTGCTCGGCATTGGTCAGTGTGATGTGTTGTAGATGCATAGAACTCACAGTAGTTGTCATTGGGGACATTGGAGTACTTCTACAATATCGGGCACATTTGTGGCAGATGTCCATACATTCAACAGATCTTGCAATAGTCTTGGTTATTCCATCCCAGAAAAGCTCCTTGCGCCCCTACTAGCGTAACGCCTGCAGTTGATGGGGTCCCTGATGACCCCGCAACCCCCTATATGATTGATTCCTCACAACCTTGGGCATTTTGTCGCAACATGTCCTTCCACCATGCAGTGGGTGCACCATACGTTGGGTCTGGCTGGTCGCACTGGTTGAAGATCCTTAAGCTTGTGATCTAATTCTGAAGGCTCATGATTGATGGATCTTGCAAACTCGTCCCTCCTCGATATTTATGAGGATATCCAGCCATGGCCTCTATGTGTGATGCTTGCTCCAAAGCATCCTTGAGGGTTCCAATTTTCCATTGCGTCAGTGGAGTTCTGGTTAGGGGCAAGAGTGCCTTGATAAACCAGTCCATTAAGCATAATAAACTCTTATTTCAACATGTCTAGGTTCATTGTGAACTACCTTAGACCATTATTCCATATTGGGACAATAGGTTCCTCAACATCTTTTTGTGTAGCCTACTATGGTTACAAAGTTAACCAAATTGATTGTCTTTCATCCCCAATCATATGGATAGACATGAGTGATCAATAGGATGATTGTGCATATCTTGTGCATGTACAACTCCAAGCATCCACATACATAATATGAAAGTCTTCCATATGTTCAACATAGTTAAAACAAATCCCTCCACAGCTCTATTTTCCATAGTGTTTTTCATGTGTCCTTAGGGTTCGAATCATTTTCCCAATTGATGTAGCTATTCCCATTCCATCATCACCAAAAAAATTCTCTCACACTTAGATAGTGCAGCCAATTTTGTTGAACAAATCCAACACCTCCAACAACAGGTCCATGATATCATGTAAAAAGTCAATGTTAAGTACAAGCATGGACATGACTAGCATAGGTTTCCACATAAGTTTCAGGTTGGGGATATGGTGTGGTACATTTACAAAAAGAGCATTGCATAGGCGCCCATATGAATCATATACCACTCTGTTGTGTCCCTTACACAATCATAAAGGCCATGGATGAATATGCTTTCGAATTGAGTATTCCCCCTTTATTTGGTTGCATCCAATATTTAATGTGGTGTTGATTCAACCATATTTCCCACCTCTATTAGACACCTCATAGATCATCGAGTACTTGGCCCTAGAAAAAATTAGTCCTAAATGAATTGAACAGGCTACAATGGATCAATTCATGGACACCATGAGAAAGGATAGCAACCATCAACACATACAACTTTACCGGGGTTACCAAAGTAGGACAACTTCTTCACCAACAAAAGTGGCTCGCCAAGAGCTAAATTCAACAAAAGTTTCCCCATTTGATGAGGGAACATGATGCAATGGATACCACTACTTCCTAAGGGGGGAGGACTTATCCATGTGGATATTAGTCGCCACCCACCTCTTCCATTGTCTTACTGATTTTCTATCTTCTTGGAATTTTTTCCATGATTTTTAGGTCCCAAACTTCCAAGGTTGTTTTGAGGCTGATTTTTTTGATAATTTGGGGGGCCAAGGGTTTCCATAGCATACCCTAGCCCTATTCGACAGTTGTATTCCACAGATAGTTCTTTCCTACGAGTTATTGTGCGGCCTAAATGGATATTATATGCAAAAGTTGCACCCCCAAAAAGATGTACCAACTAACCACCTTGAGGCCTACTAAACTTTTGGTGTTTCAACTTATAGGGTTAAGGTTCTTTACCTGTAGATATCTTTCTTTATGCTAAAATTGCACTCATTCAACCTCTTGTAATAACTTTTGTAAATGCGTATAGTTTCCATCTCTCTATGTTCAGAGACAACTACCACCATTCTAGCCAATTTGTGTTCTATGGTATTATACTATTTTCTTTATTGATAGAAGTTGGATTTTCACCATATTACTAGGATTTATGTTATATTTATCTTTGTATATTTCATTTCCTTTCCTACCTTTCATTTCATTTCTCTTTGCTATATTCACGATATTTATGTTCACACTAATACATAGGCCTTATTTACTATGGAGGGGTTTCATTACATAACAATACCTAAGTATCTACTACATTCCCCTTTGGTACCCCACACTACCCCTTAGGTATATTATATATATTTCCATGTACCTAGGGGGTAATGTGGGGTACCCAAGAGGAATATAGTAGATACTTAGGTATAGCTATGTAATGAAGCTTGTCCATAGTAAATAAGGCCTATGTATTAGTGTGACCACAAATAAAGTAAGAAGGCTTACTAGAAGGTGTATATATGTACGCCCGTGTGTGCACGCGCACAAGTGTGTGTGTGTGTGTGTGTGTGTGTGTGTGTGTGTGTGTGTGTGTGTGTGTGTGTGTGTGTGTGTGTGTGTGTGTGTGTGTGTGTGTGTGTGTGTGTGTGTGTGTGTGTGTGCATATATATTTACATATGTACACACACATATATAATGTAATGTACATGGTGGAAGAGTATTATTATTGGAGCTTAGCTCATTAGGAGATTTCGCCCTCAAAAATGAAAGTGAACAATAACATATTTCTTTCTTAAAAGGATCAATTGTAAGATATTGTTTTTCTACCTTAAGGGTTTTTATATTAATAAAGTGAGAATAATTTCCATATTATTCTTGGCAACCCTTGTTGGGAATACTACAAGACTTTCAGGTTCAAATCATAAAAGGAGACAAATTGACATGGGCAGTAACTCTAAGTATGATGTCAACTTCACGCTCAATTAGGTTCCATATGTTTATCAAATCATTTAACAAAATATGCTAAATTTTATGTTAAATTAGCAAGCATAACCAACACTTGGAAGGACTCAATCATCATAGGGAAAAGTTCAAAATAAGTTCTACAAGTACACAAACTTTGGCTTAGCCAAAGTATGCTCATAAGGTGGGGGGGGGTGGGGGGGAGGGGGGGTGGGGGGTGGTAATGTGGGGTACCAAAGGGGAATATAGTAAATGCTTAGGTATTGCTATGTAATGAATATCGTCCATAATAGAAAAGGCCTACATAGTAGTGTGAACAAAAATATTGTATAAAGGCTTACTAGAAGGTTGTCCCATCAAATTTTAAGTACATTATTTATTGAACATAAAAATGGAGAAGTTTTGGTATTGGATAGAGTAATATCAAATCCTACATTCAGTGTTGAGGCATGTGGAGAGAAATTAATAGCGTATATGTAATAAAACTTTAGTTTCAATAGTAAAGAGCTTGGGTAGATTTATAAAAAAATCTTAAGAAATGTTTGTGTTGAAATAGTGGAAAAAAAAACATGGAAAGTTTAGGCAACTACTAGTAATACACTTTAGTTTTTGTTAGTGCTAAGAGAAAAAAATTGTCAAATTTGAAATTGGTTTAAGCATCAAAACAAGTAAATTATGAACTTGTACCGCTATAAAGAAGCCAAAGGATAGAATCTAGCTTCTAGATAGTTTGTTAGTTAACATCACGACAATAAAACTTGTTGGGAATACTACAAGACTTAGAGGTTCAAATCATGCAAGGAAACAAATTGACATGGGGAGAAACTCTAAATATGATGTCAACTTCATGCTCAATTAGCTTCCATGTGTTTATCAATTCACTTAACAAAATATACTCAAAGTTATGTTGAATTGGAAAGCATAACTAACACTTGAAAGTACTTAATCACCAAAGGAATATAAGCTAAAAATAAGATCTACAAGTACACAAAGTTTGTTTATGAAAGCATGTTCATATATATATATATGGTATCAGTGTTCTTTCCTTGACTCAAAAAGCAACATTTTTTTTTCCTATATGCAAGTTTCCAAAGGAATGAAAAAAGTGGGTGTGACACTTCAATCAATTTCTATGGCTTTTGATGCAAAATTTGATAGAAACAATTGTATATCTAAATTCCTCTTGGAAAAAAAAATTGATTTGGAAAAAAAAAAGACTAATCTCAATCTGAGTTTAGTAGGTCAAGGTATTGATGATTTAAAATCGATTTTTTTGGTTTTTTTCATCATGGTTGTGTATATTGTGAGTTGATACCTTTTGACAAGTTGCTCAAATTGCCATCAGACTAACAACCTTGGATAGAGGATTTTGAGAGGCTTAGTTCATATGTTGTGTTTCTTATCAATATTTTATGTGTTATATCCATTGAAATTTATGTTCTCAAAACCCTGATGGATATGAAAAATGGCAATATGCTAATGTTGATGAAGGAAACCTTATAGGATTACTCTATGACCATATGTTATTGGATGAGAGTATAGACAATAAAGATATGTTTGGTATGATTTAGGGGATGATTGTGATGATTAGTATATGGACACTTGTCATTTTTGGTATGATAACTATTGTTATCTTCTATATGATGATTGTACTCTAGCTTATGAAGAGAACATCATGGAAGGAAGTCAAGATTTCGTTATGAATATAGGTTTTGAATGTGCATTTTCTCTAGTACTAACATGTTACATCGATGGTTTATTGGATATGGATGGACTTACATATGATTGAGGTTGGAATTTGGAGCACCATTTTTAGTTGGCATTTGGGTTTACGACACTTTAAATGGCAGTCAACATGCACACTTGGATGTGGGACCCAGGTTTAAAGTGCAGCTTATTGGACTACTTCAATATGGTGGCTAATAATCATACTTTGGCTTACTTCAACATTTTAGTCAACAATTATCCATGGAACCCTAGTATATGGTGGTTGTACTTCTTATAACAAGCATTAAAGACTATAGTTTTCTAAGGGGGCTATAATGTAACGTACCTGGGGGTAATATGTAGTACCTAGGGAGGTACCCAATGGGAACATAAGTATATCCTTATGTATTGCTATGTACTAAAAGCCATCATTAGTAAATAATGCTTATGTAGAAGTGTGAACACAAATATTGCGAGAAGGCTTACTGGAAGGTTCCACCTACTACAAGGTTCCTTCTCTAGAATGTTCTTAGGAGGTACATAGTATTATAAATAGAAGTATAAGTAATGTAATGGGCATGGTGGAAGATTATTGTAATTGGAGATTAGATCATTACATAGCTACGCCTAAGCATCTACTATTATTTCCATTGGATACCTCTCTAGGTAAACCATATTACCTATCAAGTAATTTAATTAAAATTACTATATTTAATTGTCAACTAAGGGTCATAACCTTATGAAGCATAGACACAATATATGCAAGAATTAGTAATTAATTTCTAAAATAAATAAGCAAATCTACTTCAAAGGTCAACCAAGTCAATGATTTATGAATTGGTTTGAAATCTCCAACTACAAATCTACTTCAGAGATCGACCAAATCAATAATTTATGAGTTGTTTTGAAATCTCCAACTACCAATCTAATCTAACTTGAACATGAAAATGTTATAGTAATTTGTATGAATCACTATTTTTAAAACCATAAGAACTTAAGTCTTTACTTAAACTTCAACTAAAAACAATAGAAAGGAATAAGATTGCATTAATAATAAATAACATACTTTGTAATTATGAATAGAGTACACTGAAATTATAATAGAGTATACTGAAATTATAATTGCGCAAACAAAATCCAAATCTACAAAAATGAAGTGGAAAAGATAATGCCTAAGCAGTGGGCCCTTGTTTCTTGTTAATTGTTTGCTAGAGACTTCAAATAATGTGAAGATAAAACACTTTATATATGAAATAATTTCATCAAAATGCAACTTGTTTTATACCTAAAGGAATAGGTTACAATCTCCTTTTATTATAATTCTATGAGTTCTATCCCATACTAATTATTTTATAAAAAAATAATACCTAACTACTTACATATGAATTGGATTTTATGGTGTACATATGTAAAGGAGAAGTTTATGATTAAAGACAATATTTTGGACCATATTTCGAACACATTTTCGTTAACGTGGTTGGGCCAGATCAACCACGATTGTAATGACCACCGTTGTGACATGTGTGATGTTAACAGGTTTCCTTCATCTCATGAACATAAGAGCTTCTCCGTCATTCCCAAGTGACACTTTATTCATTGGCTAACTGCAACTATTCAAACCATTGGCCCTGACCTCTATTAAGATACGGAATCATGGTTGCTACAGAAATATAGTTTGCTGTAGTGACCTATTAGAAATAGTTTTAGCATAAATTGTTAAGTTGCAAAGTTGAATTATGCATAAAATTAACATTTTACCTTAGACTTTTCTTTGATATATGATCTTGTGTTATTGGTTTATTTGGAAAAGTATGAGATGAATAGTCAAAATTTAGGAAATATTGGTAATAAAAAGTGATGCATTTTGAAACTCAACACTACATATGTATTAAAGATGAAGTTACATTTACATGTAAACAATTTAATACAAGTTGGAACAAGTCACACTTTTCAAATCATATCTAAGGAAACCATAAATGCACTTAACTAATTTATAAGGGGACATTCTTTAAGTTGAAAAATTCTTCTTTACTTCTTTATGTATATGTCTCTATTTTCCTCTTCAACATTATTTTCCAAGGTGAACAATTTTGATTTTGAGGGACATTCTCTAATAATTGACTTCTTTACATTCCAAGGGGGCATTCTTTAAGGGGAATTCATCCTTCTAACATAATTTCTATTAACATGAGAGAGAAGTTGGAAATAGGATAATTACATACAAGTTATGATATGGCAAAGTAGTGACATTGGTAACTAAGCCTATAATCAACTGCTTGGACTCGTTTACCTTTCCCTTTGGTGGACTCATAGCCTCTTAGGTGCTCTTTCTCAATCAAGCAACATTGGACCGTTATTTTAATTATTAGGAATACATGCTTAGACATTCATTAGTTGAGTCTTGGCCTTAAGCTCTGCACTAGAAATTCATACAAGGCATTTCCATCTATTACATGTGGGCTCATTTATAACTAGACTCCCATAAATATATCCATGTATACATAATTTCATCCAATATATTCAAAGGGTTGGAACTAGAATATTATAGGTGAGGCCACCAATAACCAAACAAAGGCATTGATAGTGCTCTAAGGATTGTCAATACCCAAGAATAGAGGGTTTAGTTAATTGTGTTAGGGAATTATGTAATGATAATCAAACATATGCATGATCAATCAACTCCCCGAGACATGCAATTAGGAAGTCTAGTTAAAAGGATCCAAACCATGGTGAATAGTTCTGAAACTATTGAGATCTTGCATGGTATAAGATAATTTAACGTTAAATGAAGCAATTCACATAATCATTAGAAAGGTAAGAATAAATGGGATCATGACCCATTTCTATCTCACCTCCCATGACATGTATCAATGCATTCATAGTCCGAAGTTTGATGGAGTTAAGCATTGAATACAAGTGGTGAAGTGTGAATGTGGTGAAGAGGTGGGACTTAAATTCCCTCCATTTAGTAGGACCCACACTCGTCTTCATGCCCATGGTAGCATTTATCAATGTAGAAAATGATGGGATGCATTTTTGCGTAAGGGTTTAATTTCATGAATGTTTAGAAATTTGTCATTGTATGAGATCTATTACTTGATCATGTTGAGAGCTAGTTAATGCATCCTAGAGTGATCACCATATTTCTAGTACTTGGATTCTAATTAGAGCTTAGATAGTAGGAAAGGATTGGAAAGTGGCCTCGAGGATTTTATATTGAGAACAATGGCCAGCACCCATGGGCACTCACAGATATGTGAAATCTATGAAAATTCAAATCCATGATGAGGGATGAGAAGGTGTGAGTGAAATGTATGTGAAGTTTTATGACTTCATAAATATAAAGAGTCGGGAAACAAACACTCAATAAAGTATCATGTCATGCATAGGTTTTAGGCACAAATCCATAGGTGCAATCTCTTAAGAAAAAGGAAACACAATCTAAAATATTCATGGAAAAGCATGAGTAGCATTATGACAAGTTGGAAGAGAGAGTGAGAATGCTCCAAGAGAGGGTTGTAAGGTTAGAGAAAGAAGGGAACTCCATAATTATGTCTTAGAAATTTTTGGCTGCCCTCCCACCCAAAATTTTGGTTGGATCATTCTGGAATGATCCCACAAAAGCATAGAGGAAGATATAGTTCAATAGGAACTAGACCTAGAAAAAAAATTGACAAGAGTTATTCATTCATCCATGGTCAATGCAAATTGGGAAGCCCTTGATGGGCAGGACTTCCTCTAAAATTAAGGTATTTCAATGTTTTGTAAATTGGTTTTTGGTTAAAGTAGTTCATTCAATAATATGGAAGTCGATAGATAGTGATAGGAATAAGATAATAAGTCTAGCAAAACCTGAAAGAATTAATCATGATTTTTTTAGAAGGTTTAAAGAACTTATGACAGATCTTGCCTATATATTTTGTATTATCTTGTTGGGCAATTCAGTGACAACCAATTTTAATACACAATCTCTGTGTGTGTGTGTATACACACACACACACGACACAACACACAACACAACACACATCACATATATATATAATATTATATATATATGTATATATATGTAATATGTATATTGTATAATCTATGTGTGTGTGGTGTGTGTGTGTGGTGTACATACATACATATTTATTATCAATTAGGTTTACCTAGGGTGGTTGGGAACAATGATTGTTATCCTCCTCCTGGGTTCAATTCCTGCAGGTGAATTTTTTAGCTCTTAATGAGTATAATGATGTAATGGTTTTGAGCCCTATTATTTCTTGGCCTTACCCTCTAAATATTCTATGGTTTTCCTTGTGTGCCATTGATGAAATCAGGGGAAGTACTTAAGGGTTTTTACAAGTGTGAGGGGATTCATCAATAACTCATACAAAAACTAATAAGTAAAACATGGTTTTGGGTTAGCCAAATACAAACAATGATGTTGATATGTTAGCCCCAGGCAAATGCATCTTATTTATTATATCAAAGAACTCACATGACAATAAAAAACAAAGATTATATTCTCACTCTAAGATCAATTATGAACAAATCTATCCCTAAAAGGCCAAACCATTTACACTCCAACTACTTAGAAGGTATTTCAAGGATGGAACAACCAATAGTTATGAAGTGGTACTTCATTGTTATACTCCTTTGATTGTTTGTGAAAATTGTAGTTAGGTGAATGTTGTTGTAGTCTAATGAGAAGGGTTAATTTTGAGGGATATACATATATTTTTGTGTTTCTTTAGGTTGTGGTTGTAGGTTTTAACCCCGTATAGAAATTACCTGCATATGAATTTTAAAACATAGAAAATAAATAAAGCGAGAGCATAACACATAAAACACATATACACAGAGATTTTCCCTTGGATCCCAAAACTGGGACTACCAATTTGATTTATCATTATGTTCCTTTCAATGTTACAATACATATTTATACATGCCAAAGCATCCAATACCATGGACCAAAAACCATTGCGTCCAAAACCATGGACCGAAAACCATCGCGTCCAAAACCATGGACCGAAAACCATCGCGTTCAAAACCATGTACGAAAAATCATGCACAAAACCACAGGTAGGTTCGCCCAACCTAATATAGGGTCCAAAAAAAAAAAATTCCGAGGATCCCATAGAGTGGGGTTACCTGCAC
>APFE031550895.1:92787-117498 GCA_000404065.3 Pinus taeda
GTTGTACACAACCTTCCTTGTTACTGGGTTCCAAAGCTTATAACCCTTTAAACCATCCTTATACCCAATAAAGATGCACTTTTCATATTTACTATCCAACTTGGTAATTTCTCCTTTGGAACATTTACATATGCATCACATCCAAATACCCTCAGATGTGAAAGAGGTGGTTTCTTACCAGTCCATACCTCTTGTGGAGTCTTATCTTCCAATGCTAATGAAGGTGATCTGTTGGCCAGGTAACATGCAGTCTCCACTGCCTCTTACTAGAATTCTTGTCCTAACCCAGCACCACTGAGCATGCCTCTTGCCCTTTCCATCAACGTCTTGTTCATTCTTTCTGCAACTCCATTTTGCTGACGTGTATATGGAGTAGTCTTCTGTCGTGCTATACCACACTTCTTACAGAAGTCTTCAAATTCCTTATTACAAAACTCTCCACCGTAATCTGTCCTCAACACCTTTATCTTCTTCTCTGTCTGGTTTTCCACCAGAGCCTTAAATTCTTTAAACCTGTCAAAGACTTCATATTTCTTCTTAAGGAAATATATCCATGTATTCCTTTGAGAAGTCATCTATAAATGATACATAGTACACAGACTTACCCAGTGATGGAACTTTCATAGGTCAAAACACATCACTGTGCACAAGCTCTAATATCTGTTTCGTCCTCTTACCACCAGAGGGGAAACTCACCCGATTCTGCTTCATATACACAATTTTCACAGAAAATCAAATCCAGAGAGCATTACTCAACTTCTTACCATACTTACATGAAGTATTCGAAGCCCTTCTCTTCCAATATGTCCAAGCCTTTGATGCCACAAACATGTCTTCTCTTCTAGAGACCACTAGATTTTCTGCTCCATTTTCAGAACCCATAGAACTATTGCACCCGTCAACAACAGTGCTACCTTGCAGCTTGTACAGAGTTCCAATCCGAACTCCCCGCATCAATACCAGTGCTCCTCGAACCATCTTGCAGGTATCCTTCTCGAACACTGTCTTTACACCTGCATCATCCAACTTGCTTACAGGAATCAGATTTCTAGCCAACGTAGGAATATGCAGAACACCCGGAAGGGTTCTAATCCTTCCACCTTGCAACTTCAACTTTACTTTTCCGCGACCAATGATTCTAGCCTTCCTATCATCTCCTAAGAAGACATCACCACCATCGTATTTCTCATACTCGCAGAACCACTCTCTATGGGGAGTGAAGTGAAAGATGCACCTGAGTCAATCAACCATGCCTCATGATCTACATGTGTACTTGAAGAAGCCAAGTACACATTCCCACCTTCATCTGAGGTGGTTTTCGCCTCTACAGAAGGAGCATCATCAAATCCCTTTCCTTTGTCATGAGCTTTAGATTTACAATCCCTTTTGTAGTGCCCTTCCTTTCCGCATTTCCAAATACACCACCTTTACAGGTTTTCCTGGAGATTTAGATCTCCCACTCGATGACTTGTTTTTCTTTCTGTTCTTGGACCGTCCTCGTATAAACAAGGCATCACCATTCTGGTTCTACATATTTTTCTGTCTCATCTCCTTTGTCAGCAAGGATGAGACTATTTCATCAAATTGCAAGGCAGTTGCATTGCTACCTATTGTAATAACCAGACTATCCCACAAATCTGGTAGAGAACACAACAAATTGATGCACTTATCTTCATATGAAATTCTAATATTAATAGATAATAACTTACTTACCATAGTATTAAATGCATTCATATGTTCTGTCACCGAGTCTCCATCTTTCATCCTTAGGTTATATAGCTTTTTCTGTAGGAACAGTTTATTCACCAGAGACTTAGATTGGTACAAAGTCCCTAACTTGTCCCACAAACCCTTCACCGTAGCTTCCCTTGATACATTCAGCAATACTGAATCTGAGACACACAATCGTATTATGCTCTTAGTCTTCCAATCCAACTTCTTACATTCTTCATCGGACGCTCCCAGTGGTTTAATACCTAGATCTACTGCAAACCACTGATCTTTATCCACCAGAAGATCCTCCATCTTGAGTTTCCATAACTCAAAACTCCAACCATTAAATTTCTCGATCTCTATCTTTCAACTGCTCGCCATCCTCTTTCACCACCAGAATCGATCCCGCAAATCTCCCACTGAACAGGGTCTACCACAAGCCAAAATAGCTCTGATACTAAATGTAGGTTTTAACCCCGTACAAAAATTACCAGCATACGAATTCTAAAACACAGAAAATGAACAAAGTGAGAGCATAACACATAAAACACATATACACAGAGATTTTCCCCTGGATCCCAAAATTGGGACTACCAGCTTGATTTTTCATTATTTTCCTTTCAATGTTACAATACATATTTATACATGAGGAAGCATCCAATACCATGGACCAAAAACCATCGTGTCCAAAACCATGGACTGAAAACCATCGCGTCCAAAACCATGGACTGAAAACCATCGCGTCCAAAACCATGTACAAAAAATCATGCACAAAACCATAGGTAGGTCCGCCCAACCTGATATAGGGTCCAAAAACAAAATTTTCTGAGGTGTTGCCCTGGAACCCATAGAGTGGGATTACCTGCACCCATCAAACCCCCTATGACCCTACCCCCTCCCCCCCGAGCTACGTAATCAACGTAACGAAGGGGAGGCTCTGCCCCCCTTCTAACCCCCTAGTTAACTACGTGGGCTAGTCGTGGAAAGAATATAACACAACCCAACATTGATTCTTCCTAATTTTGGATCTTGATGCGTTGGTTGTGCAACAAAATGTTAAGCTAAATCCTGTATGACCTAGGTGAGTTGGAAAAAATAGTAAGTTTGATGCTATAAGAAAACCCCTTTTAAGACTACCTAGTAAATGAAATATCATCAGAAAGGTACTTATGACTAATTCAATGACATCAAGTCAAAAATATAATTTGACATTATGACCTACTTATTTATCTACTCATAAACCTTGTTAAGTAATTTTCCTTAACCACACCCTCGAAACAAATTTGGATACTTGTGAAAGTTATAAGTTAATCATTTGATCTTGAAACAGGGAAAATTATGTTGTTTGAAAAGTATTGAGATATTTCGTAGCTTGAAAACTCTAAATTTCGATTATGGTACTCAAAAATATCATGTTATAAACTTTAAACCTCTACCATAATTTTTTTCACTAAAACTAATCTCGATCTTGCAAAATTTCATTCTCAACAACTAGGGTTCAAAACTAGGCATGTTGTGATATATAGTTGGAAAGGTCTTGAACAACACGACATCAACACTTGGCCCAGTTTTCTTTTTGGGTTTGATTCAAAATAAAATATGATCAATGAATTCATGAGTAAGAAATTTACCTCCCTAAGAGATCTGCAACTCATGCACTTCATAGGCTAAGCATATGAACTAAAAATTAGGAAAATGAGGACTCATTAGAAAGCTTGCTTTGAATATTAAGGTTGTATACTATTGGAATGTGTATAACAAAATGAAAGAATGGGTGTGAGCTGCATTTCATTAAAGATGATACACAAATAAATACAATATTATGACCATTGGATTCAACTTTCAAGGTTTCTTAGACTTCAAGTAACTATCCACAGTCCACACCATAACTGTAACAGATTAAGCCTCCAACATTCCCCACCTTAATTTGAAGGGGTGTTTATGAGTCCAAGAAGAGAGCTAAAGTGAAAAAAATGCATAGAAACCAATGGCTAATGTTCTCTATGAAATCGTGGTTTAAGGAAGACCACAAACCAAATGAGCTTGAAAAACTCGAGGTCTCCACTGATGGTGGTTTAAGATTGACCACCAATTATAGAACTAAAGCTCGAATCAATTCCTAGAATAAATCCAATTTTGGATAGAAGATGAAGTCTCTGACTAATGGAAGTTCTCCCTGATAATGGTTTGAAGATGACTGCAAGTTAATGTCCATTTGAAGATGACCAAAAACCGATGTAGTAGAAACTGAAGTCTTTTGCCAATGGTGGTTTAAGGCAAACTGTCAACTAAAAGGCATGGTCATGGAGCATGAATTTATCATTGACTACAACTCTGAATATGGTTATGGTTAACTCTACCTCTAGGCTCTCGTAGTTGGATCTGCTTCAGGTGATGGCTAAAGCTCACTTGATGGAGCATGAATCTATCATTGACTACAACTCTTAATCTGGTTGTGGTTGACTCTGGCTCTAGTTGGCTCTGGTTTATGTTGTGGCTTAGTCTTAAGCTCGCTTGATGAATCTTCAAAGCTATTAACTAACCATCAATTCCCCCCTTGTTAGATACAAGGTGAGAAGATGAAGAATATCTACTGCAAGACGTGTCAATACTCAAGAACACATTTTGTGGTATGACTAGTGTATCTTCTTGGTTGTTGAAGACCATTTCCAAGAAGTGATCCATCCAAGGTGAATCTTTGTTCTTACAGGAGTCATGTTTCTAGAACATTTATCTAAATTATGGGTGTGCTTACTGTTGAGGTCATGAATTGTCCACTTTTTTACATCCTTTTACCATCACCTACATCTTTTTCATACACAAATTTGCTACATTTATGAACTATAAGGTCATCTACGAAATGCTCAGAAATAATAAAGGGTATCATTCATTCATAGCTTACACTTTATACTTTCTTTCTGAAAATTGATTAGAACATTACTATGGCTACCAAAAAGCACATATTTAGCAGCTAATCATTGTTTATGTAGCTAAGTCCAAGGTTAAGTAGGTTCCCGCAAACTTGAAGGTGAACAAGACAAATGGATGGAAGCCAAATGACAAGAATAAGGATATCCACATATCACAATTATTTGGAGGACCATAAGGCTCAAGAATCTGGACAGTCAAAGCAAAATTCAACTCAGGTCTATTCTTGAGCAGGGTTTCAAGGGAAATAGTTTCATCACCAAGTGAGTGGAATCAAGGAAGCGAGAATGTGATTTCAAATGGTTGATGTGTTGATAAAGATCCTTCTCATGATTTTCTCTTCTTGTAGCAAATCATGAGAAGTCAATTTCCTATTCTAATTCAAATACTTAGTAGTCAATCAAGGAATTTTCCTTTCAACATTTATCTCTTTAGTTATTAAAGATTAGAAACAATATAAATATTGCCTCGGTCTGGAAGATGAGGATGATTATTAGGCGATTTAATTTTGTGTTGAGTTCTAAGACTCTGTTTTAGAAAACACAATCATTATGTTCCAGACATGAATTACGAATGCGTTGGTGATTGATTTGATTTGAGTTTATACTACCTTACGCTCAACAGGAGGGCCCCTTGAAGATTCATAAGCTAGCATGGTCATTTAATTTCATTTGTTCTTAGAATTGTTTCAATTTAGTTTGTAATTAGCTATATATTTCATGATTCATAGATTCTCTATTCCTACATTCAAGTTACTCATTATTGCCTTGATTGTCACAGGTTGAGCGCTCACCATTAAAATTAAAAAATTAAAAATTAAAAAAAATAAATAAATAAATAAATAAATAAAGTGTTTCATTCATTAATTGTTTGCTTGAATTCTTTTATAGCTTAGTGTCATATTTATATTCCATGCATGGATTAACTCTCATTAAGATTGCACGCATAAATAATTTGTTAAGATTATCCATCCACTGCTTTTCAAAATGATTTTGTTTCTTGTGTGCTGGTAGAATAATGATTATTGGAATTTCATTAGAACATAGATAGATTATACCTACTTCCTTGAAAGATCATTAAAATGGAGTTCCTTTACTTCTCCAATAACATGGACTTTCAATTATGCAAAGTAGCATAGATTTTCAATTTTGAAAAATAGCATAGACTTTTAACTTTTTTCATTAGCATAGTATTTCAATTCTACTCAATTAGAATAGACTTTTAATTTCAGTTTGGTAAAATAGCCATTTCAATTCCTAGATTAATGTGCTTTAATTTATTTCATTTTAGTTCATTTGGTTGATCTTACAAAAATAACATGTGTGTAACTTGACAAGAGTTAGTCTTGAATTGTTGAAATTTACACTTTGCTTTTAAATTTAGATCCTTAATAAAAGATAAACCTTCTAGCATATATAGTGCACATACACTTCACAAGGATACAAACCCCGAGTTTGACAATTTAATGAAGTAATTTAACTAGCAACTAAATTACCCAACATTTTTGGCTTCTGATCCAAATTTATGTCGAAGCAAAATGAAATATATATGTAAACAGAAACACAAATCTACAGCAAAAATTGAACTTCAATTCATTAATAACAAAACGCTGAAAATTGTTTACATGTAGAATGGAAAAAAACTAGCTCTGACGATGGCAACTTATCTCTGAGAAGAGATGTTGTAGCTACATGCCTTTGAACTATGTTACAGTGAGGCTCGCAGGCCTTTTTATTATCGAGAAATAAGAGAAAACCCCAAACATCCAAAAACCCAACCCTAGGAGATGAAGCGCCAAAAGCTTGTGGGCCCCGTTGACGTTAGCTGGTACCCCAACTTCCCAAGGTCGTAACTTTGGCATACGATATTCATTTGACGTGCATGATACCTTGTTAGAAATATCTATTCGAGGACTACAAATTTCGACTGCAAACCATTATTTTAAGTAACATGTTTGCCCATTTTTCGAAAAACAACGTTAAGGGCCTTAAAATGACTCCAAAAAACTGCCAAAAAATAGTAAATTGTGCTATAATTAAGGAAACTTAAAGAAGTGTTGGGGGTCCAAGTGGAATAGGCTGGTGGCCACCAATATCTGCCTAGATCAATCAACCCCCCCTTAGGAAGCAGTGGTTCCCATTGCATTCAGTGCCTCCATGAGATGGGGAAATTTCCTCTAAACTTGATCCTTGGTGAGCCACTTTCCCTAGTGCAAGAGATGGCAGGATTTGACAACTCTATATAGTTTGATCCTATGTTTGCAAGTTTTCTTGATATATGTGTCCAGAATCTGATTAGTTGTGGCATGTTCAATGTAGTTTGGGTTGAGCTCAATTGGTGTCAATTGCTTGGCAATGTTTGATGTGTTCAACAATGGTGGAAAGTATGGCTGAAGGCAGTACACATTGAATGCAGAGTGCAAGCCAAGGAATGGGGGGATATTGAGCCTGAAAGTGTTTTCTCCCAAAATCTTGGTGATGGTGTAAGTCCCGTATTGGAGTGGTCGAAGCTTACACTGGGGTTTAGTGAGGCACACTTTCTATAGATGTAACCAAACTTTGTCGCCCACCTGAAACTTATGGGGCACTCTATGTTGATCACGTAATTGTTTGTATTTGGAATTGGCTTAATCTAAGATGTCATGAACCTATTGGTGGATGTGTTGAATGCGCTCAATAAACCTAGTGGATTTATCATCTTGAGATTGAACATTGGCAGATTTTTTCTGTGTAGTTGCAAAAGGCAGTGCAACATCAAGGGGACAAAATGGTTGAAATCTCAGGCCCACTTCAAAGGGGTTGTGGCCAATCAAGCTATAGATATCTTTGTTGTAGTTGTGTTGCATAAAGGGAAGACTCCCATCCCATGTTTGTGAATGCTTAGAGTTGTACATGTGTATTATGTGCACAACCATCCTGTTGACGACCTATGTCTGGCCATCAGTCTGGGGGTGGAATGTAGTTGACTTAGTGAGATTGGTGTCCAACAATGACCAAAGGCTTGACCAAAATGTGCTCAGGAACCTGCTATCCTGATATGATATAATGGTCTATGGGATCCCAAAATGTACCCACACTAGTTCAAAGAAGAGTCTGGCAATGGGCTATATTTTGATACTCTTGTTGCAGGCAACCAATATGTCCATCTTAGAAATTTTGTCGATGACCACAAATACATAGTCGTTGCCATGTTTGGTAGAAGGAAGGCCAGACATATAGTCCATAAAGATGGATTCTCAGGGTCTGATAAGAGTAGACATAGGAGTATACAAGCCTTGCTTCTTAATGGTTGGCTTGGTGATGGAACAGGCAATGCAGGTTCTGATGTATTTTCCAATATCCTGTCAGATATTTGGCCAATAAATGGTTTTTCTGTAATACATCTATAGTTTTATACACACCAAAGTGTCTTGCAACCTGACTGTAGTGCGCCTCCCAAATAAACTTGGCACATTCGCTTGAAGGAACACAAAGGTGGCCCAAGTAGCATAATAATACATCCTGGAGGTGGAAATATAGAACTTTCTTTCCATCCACTAACATCTAATATCTGGTAGTGAACTCTAGATTATTTTTGTATAGAGGTGACCATCCAAAGGTCTCGTGGCCACAAGAGTTGAGAACAATGGTCAGTGCTACAACTGGGGACTGACTGATGCAATCTGCAACATGATTGGTGTTTCCCTTCTTGTATTTGATATTCAAATGGAATTGTTGCAGATATGTGGACCACTTCTAATGGTGATCATTCTACAACTTCCCTTGGGTCTATATAAATTGCAGGGGTCAGTGATCTGTGTGGATCACTGTCTCCTTCCCCATAATGTAATATTTACATTGCCAGCAAGTTTGCACAATGGAATCCATCTCCTTATCATAGGCGGGGTATTTTTGATTTGTGTCGGAAATTGTCTCATTGTGATAGGCCACCGAATGCCCTTGCTGGGTGAGAACTCACCAATAGCATAGTCAGAGGCATTTGTCTCAATTTCAAATGGTTGTTGCAAGTCTGGAAATGTGAGTACTGGTGCAGAGCAGAGGTGATGCTTCAACTCAACAAACACCTTTTGTTGGGACTTAGACCAATTTTTTTTTTTCTTTTACTCTACCCTTGGTAACTTGACTCAAAGTCCAAGTGATATGAGAGAATCCCAACACAAACCTCTGATAAAAATTGTCAACGCCCAAAAATTTCCAAAGCTCTATTAGAGTGGTCAGGGCTGGCCAATCCCAAATGACTTGGATCTTAGCTGGATCCACATGCACACCTTTCTCGTCAATAATGTAAACTAGATATTGGACCAGGCTCATTCCAAAGGTACATTTCTCCAAGTTGGCACATAGTTTGTGATGCTACAGTGTTTGAAGGACCTGTCGAATGTGTTGCAAGTGCTCTTCCCAACTCTTGTTGAATATGAGGATGTCATCCAGATATACAACCATGAACGAGTTGGTGTCATCCATCAGCTTCATAAGAGTTGTAGTGGCATTTGTCAACCCAAAAGGCATGACAAACCACTCAAAAATACCCTCCTTGGATTTGAAGGTGGTCTTCCATACATCTGTGTGTTCTATTGGAACCCAGTGATAACTAAATTTTAAATCGATCTTGCTGAAATACTTTGCCCCTTTGAACTAGTCAAGAATGTCATCAATCCATGGGATTGGATACTTGTTCCTGGAAATGATTTTATTTAGTGCGCGATAATAAATACAAAGTCTCCAAGTCCCATCCTTCTTCTGTACAAGTACAATCAGGCTCCCACAAGGTGAGGAACTTGGTCAGATGTGCCCTTTTTGTAGCAACACCTACATATGCCACTTAATTTCTTCATTTTTCATAATAGAGTGAAGGTATACCAACCCATTGGCTATAGGCACTCTAGGAGTCAAATTGATCGAATGCTTGACCTGACAGTGAGAAGGTATCCTTGTGGGAAAGGAAAAGATGTCCTTCTATTCTTCCATGACCTTATCCACCTTCTTCTATTTCATAATGGAACCCTTCGCGAGGGCCATGGATGTGGCCATGATCTCCCCCTTACTTTGAGAATGAATATAAAAAAAATCCTAGTCAAGGAGATGACCTTACTACATTGCTTAACAAAGATCAAAGAGATGGCAGTATGCGGGCTACCATTGGTGTCCTATATAACCTACTACCCAAAGTAATGATAACGGTGTGAGGCCTCGATTCATATACAGCATGAGGCTTCCACAAGTATGGTTGGCCTCATAATACATCACAAACTTTAAGAGGATAATTGTCACACAATACCTCATATGTGAAGGGTTTGATGGTGTAGGGAAGAAAATACTACTGGCTAACGTGGAGATCTCGTCCTTGGTGGAGCCACCCAATGGTGTATGGTTGCAGTTGTGGTGTGGTTGATAGTCCTAGATTCTTAATGAACTCTATTGATATGAGGTTCTTTTTGCTCTCATTGTTGACAATGAACTACAACGGAGACCCCTTCACCCACATTTGTGAGTGGAAGAGATGTTCCCCTTCCTCTAGATATTCGGGCTCAACCTTGCAGATATTAGTGGTGGAAATGGTGGCGCTTGGATCCGTATCAATAATCTACTTCCCTTTTTCATTACTCTTCTTAGGTTCTGTCTCATATTCGAAACATACATCTGACTCTGAAGCATTTATCTTGGCCACCAGTGACGGCTTGGCTCAACACTCACTTGTGTTGTGAGTGGGGCTCTTATGGAACTCGCATCATTATCATGTGTCCTTCTTTGTGTTTGTGGTGTTTTTCTTTTCTTGCGACTTCAATGGGTTTCCTAGGGTCACCGCCTTGGCTTTGTCCTCTATTTTTTGGTTTTGGGGCACCTTTTCCTTATTTCGAATTCACAGATCCAAAGTTCCACTTCTTTTGTTTTAATTTCTACTCGATCTTGACAGCATATCGGTAGGCAGCACCAAGCGAGGATATGTCTAGGAACTCCATCTCTTCATCGATGTATTTGTATAGATAGTCATGGTTCATGAGTACCAGATGCCACTCAGAATCCTTGATACCCAACTTTGTGCGAATCATATGAAAAATATTTGTGAACTCCAGCATGTCTTGGTTCCTTTCCTACCAAAATGTGGTCCATTTTATGTACTTATTTTTATATCTCCTTACAGGGTAATATTGTTTCTTTATGGTGTCTCCAAAATAATTTCAAGTGAGTGTGGCTGAAAACAGTGAGGGATCCCTCTTGTCCCTCTACTCACAGTAGGTTTACCACTAGTCCTTGATGTGGGGGGAGGCTTTAAGGAGTGCAAAAGTAATTTTTTCCCAATTGGAAAAATCATGAAAAAAGAATATCATTCTACATATTCAACCATTTATCTATGGCATCTGTGTCTATCTGGCCTTCAAATATGGGAATGTCAAAGTTGACTTGTACCTTAAAGGGAGTGGCATTTCCAAAGTGGATGTTGGATGAAGATGTGTTGCCTGTGAGCATCTGTCGAAAGATCTGGGAAAAGTTGTCCATCATCTCATTCCTTTATCACTCGAGGGCTTCTTCAAGCATATTTTGAAAGCATCTCCTACTCCCCCATCTTTCTTTTCTTCCACCACGAGAGGTCGTCAAGGTCAACAAGGCCGACCTTGAAAGTGTTCAGCCAATTCAAACCCTAACTCCTTATACCCCAACATCATTGGGGACATGTGTAGAAAAATAGAGAAAGAGAAGACCACACTGATACCATGGATCGAGATTTATGCCGGAACGAAAAGAAATAAAGATTTAAACAAAAACAGAGATTGCTACAATGAAAATTTAACTTCAATTCATTAATAACAAAATATTGAAAATTGTTTACATGCATGATGGAAATCAACTAGCTTGGGTGATGGCAGCCTATCTCTGAGAAGGGATGTGGTGGCTATATGCCTCTGAATTGTCTTACAATGAGGCTCGCAAGCTTTTTTATTATTGAGAAACAACGGGAAACCCTAAACATCAAAAAACCTAACACTAGGAGATGAAGCATTGAAATTTTGTGGGTCCCTTTGGGGTTAGTTGGTACACCAACTTCCCGGGCTCATAACTTTGGCATATGATCTTTGTTTGACGTGTACGATACCTTGCTAGAAAGATCTATCCAAGGACTACAACTTTCAACTGCAAAACCCTTTTGTAGAATTGTGGTTTTCCCATTTTCCAAAAAAAAAAAAAAAAATGTTGTTTAGGGCCTCAAAATGGCTTTGGAAGTTTAGGACCCGAAAAAATGCCAAAAATAGTAAATTGTGCTACAATTAAGGAAACTAAAGGAAACAATGTTGGGGATCCAAGTGGAATAGGTGGGTGGCCACCAATATCCACCTAGATCAACGTCATTGTCAGGGAAGTTTATATAGGATTTTATTTTTCTATTTCAACTTGCATATCATACTAGACACATTTGTTTTCTAGATGCATAGTAAAATCATATTAAATCATTTAGAATGCATGTATAGAGAACGATATTCTAGAGGTAGATTTGTAAGTAAAGTAAGAGGATGTAGTTCAATACCAACATCACCAACCACCCTCACTAGACCACGTAGTGCCACACTATCCATTGACACTCATATTCCATCCTTAACAGGTAGGCTTAGACTCCTTGAAGTGCATAGGTATGAAATTTAGCCTAGGGATTCACGAATCTCATCTACAGAAGTTGTAGTTGAATAACCCACATCCCCTACTAAAGGAGTCATATTTCTTTCTTCAATAGGTGAACGAATCTTAGAACAAGAGTTAGAAGTACCTAGTGAAGAAGAGGAGGAAACTTTTTTAAACATAACATTAGTAGAAGAACCAAAGGAAGAAGTAGACAACCCTATTATTGAATCTTATATTAGCTCTGAAGAATCTATAATGACAGAAGAAGGAAAAGGAGAAGTACACAATGGAGAGGATGTACCAATGATTGGTGGAGGAAGAGATAGAGGAGGTCGAGGTGGTAGAAGTGGAAGGGGAGATGATAGATATTTTCATGAAGAGGACCCTTTTGGATTCCCCATCTTAGATACAAACACCATAGCAACCATGAAAAATATCTCACCTTTTGTCCTTCCTAACTTTCATGGGTTAAGAACTGAGGATCCAGAGACATTTCTTTTTGAGTTTGAAGTATTATGTAGATCTTATGATTATCTACTTGACACTCAAAAATTGGAATTATTTCCAACTAATCTAAAAGATGGAGCTCTTAAATGGTTCATGGGTCTAGGAATGCATTCTAATAGAACATGGGATGATACGAAAATAATATTCCTAGAAAAATATAAAGATTTTGTATGCATCGTGACCTTAAGGATGAAGTCTTTAAGATGGTCCAAAAAGAGGATGAAAACCTTGAAGATTTGGTGGAAAGATTTGCTTACAATATCAAAAGGGCTAAATTGAATAATTTATATTAAGAGACATTAAAAACTCTTTTGCTAAAAATTATAAGGGATGAGTGGATAGATATTCTCAATTTAATGGGTAAAGGAGATGTCTCTCAGTTGTCATTTGAAGAAATTTGATATTTCTGCAAACACATTGCAAGAGGAAAGGAAAAATATGGTAAGAACCCAAGAGATCCAATCATGTCAAGGGTAAGCCAATCTGCATCTCGACCAGTAAGTAGAGCATAATTAGGAAAATTTATTTACAAATTTAAAATATATATCCTTGGAAATCCTACTGAACACCTAGACACTTTAAGAATACAAAACAAACAAAAAGTCGAGAATGTTTCATAATCCATTTTTTGTCCTAGATATGGGAAAAAGCATGATTTACAATAGTGTCCTCTTGATAGTGTTGAAATATGTGTTACATGTACATAACATAATGATACCAAATAATTTCCTTCAATAACTGGACTTAAGGTCGTTATCCAAGAAGAAGCTGGAACAAGTCAAGTTGAATCTCTTTGTTATGATGCTCCTAAGAGACCTTGGCAACCTCGACAAATGGGTATATTACAAGATCCCAGTGCAAAATATCAATCATATGCACAACCACAAAGCAATTGGAATGCACCTATGCCTTGGAAAACTTAACCACCTCAACCAAAAAACCCATCTTGGTCACAAGGTTAGCAAAATTCTTATGGTAGGCATCCCTAGTATCCTCAATTTCAAGATCCATACTCTCAATACCTATCTTTGTACTATCCTCCTCAACCTTCACAACCCACTGAACCACAAGTCCAACCCCAATTGACTTCAATTCAACCACTTCTCTTACTATCCACTCCATGTCCTCAAAAATATAATCAACTACCTCTTCAACCACTCCCAAATTTGAATAATAAAACCCTCAACAAACCATCTATAATGTTGAGAAACAAAATTTTCAAGATTGTATGATAGCTCCTCTAGGTAAAAATGATGTCCAACTTAGATTTGGTAGATTTTTGCAAAATAAATAACCACCAGTTGTCATCCAAGAATATGAGGATAAAGTTCCTAAAAAGAGGTATCTCTTGATCAAGAAAAAGTAGATGTACCTACACAATTATATGACAACCAAATAAAATCAACTCCTATGATTCCTCTAGTATAACAACTTTCTATTTCCTTGCAAAGTCCCCCTTTTCCCAAAAGGCTTCAAATTGATAAGGGGATAGAAAAACAAATCATTTTACTTGAATATAATATGCTAAATGAAGGAAAAATATTTGCATCAAAATTCCTTTACTTCGAGCTATAAAGGAAATACCCATATTTTCAAAAACAATAAAGGAGTTGTGCATTAAAAAACCAAGAAGTAAAAGAAAAGACATTAAAAATATTCAATCGGTAAAAAATATTACAAATGATATGATGGGGAAACCAATATTTCAAAAATATTTAGATCTAGATAGCCCTATTGTAAAAATTCACATCAATGGTATTGAGATCCCAAACACTTTGATTGATTTAGGAGCAGCCATTAGTATTATAAGTAAACAAACTATGGATCAATTGAAGTTTCCTGGTCTTCAATATACCCCAATTTTATTGCAATTGGCAGATAGATTTGTTATTAAACTTGATGGTATATTACAAAATGTATCTATATCTTTAGTATCATGGGAATATCCCATTGATTTTATTATTTTGACTCCCAAGAATAATTTAGGAGGGCATCCATTGATCCTTGTTAGACCTTGGCTAGCCACAGTTGATGAATTTATAAGTTTTAGATATGGTGATGTGTATATTTATGATGGTAGTTCCACTAAGAGATTCACATTATATCCACCTACAAAACCAATAACTGAAATATAAAGTGAAGTTTGGATTTATGATGATATTGAACACTTTGAAAATATCCAGCCTGTATTTACTCTTTCACAAATTGACGAGGAAGATCAATTAATAAATTCGATGAATAATAATTACTCTTCTTCATATTGTGAACAAGATCAAAGTTTTCAAGAGGAATGTAACATTGAATATATATCATCTCGATAATTTAAAGTAGCGTTATATTCTATGGAAAAGTTTGAAATTCTTTAGTATAAATTTTTCCACGCAAAACAAAAAATAAAAATTATAACTTGGAAGAATTTCAAAAGAAACAACTAATAAAGTTGCTACAAAACATTCTTCTACATATGCATGAGAATACACTAACATGAAGGGAATTGACCCTAATATATGTATGCATCACATCTATATTCAAGAAAATTCCAAACCAATGAGACAATCTCAGAGAAGGATGAATCCAAAACTCAAAGAAATTGTTAAGGAGGAATTACAAAAATTGCTTAATGTGAATTTCATTTACCCAATATTAGATAGCCAATGGGTCTCACCTTTAGTGATTGTTCCTAAGAAGAACGGAAAGTGGAGAGTGTGCATTGACTATAGAGAACTAAATAAGGCTACTTTAAAATATCATTTTCCACTACCTTTCATTGATTAAGTATTAGATACTTTAGCAGGGAAGAAATATTTTTCATTTCTTGATGGTTTCAGTGGATATAACCAAATTCAACTTCCACTAGAAGATAAAGAAAAAACAACCTTTACATGTCCATGGGGTACGAATTCCTATAGGGTACTTCCTTTTGGTTTATGTAATGCACTTGCTAAATTTCAAGAGAAATATTAGGTATCTTTTTTGACTTGATTCATGATCCTGTAGAAGTTTACATGGATGATTTTACTGTCTATGGAAACACTTTTGAAGAAGCCATGGATAAATTAGAAAAAGTTATCATTAGATGCAAAGAAGCAAATCTTTCATTGAGTCATGATTTTTTTTTATGATGTTTAATGAGGGAATTGTTTTGGGGCATCATATATTAGGTGTCGGAATCAAGGTGGATATATCTAAGCTAGAGGTAATCTCCAAAATTTCAATTCTTACTTGTCAAAGAGTTGTTACAAGTTCTCTTTGTTTTACAAGATATTACATAAGGTTCATAGAAAACTTCACAAAATAGCTTCTCCACTCTTTAAAATTCTTACAAAATATTGTGATTTCGTTTGGAATTCTGACTGGAAAGAGATATTTGAATAATTAAAACAAAAAATTACTAAACCAACAATCTTAAGAGGGCCAAACTAGTCTCTTCCATTTAATATCTCAATTTATTCTTCATATACAGCTTTAGGAGTTGTATTGGGATAAAAAGGCTTGACTCCTTATGTTATTTACTATACAAGTATAAAAATTGACTCCTACATAGTTAAATTATACATTTACTGAAAATGAGTTTTTAGTTGTTCATGCCACTAATAAGTTTCGACATTACATTACTGGTTGTGAAACTTTCATTCATACATATAATTCTAGTATTATATATCTAATGAATAAACTAAGTACTGATGGCATGATTACTAGAAGGTTGATATTATTAGAAGAACTCAATATTACCATCTTGGATAGGCCAACAAAGGAAACACAATTGTTGATTTCCTCTCCAGGATGCAGAAAGATAATATTGATACCCCTGTAAAGGATAATTTTCCTAACGAATATATTTTTTTAATATCTACTAAAAACTCCTTGGGGTGTATATATTGTTAACTATTTAACTAAAAAAAAGTTTCCTCCACAATTATCCATCAAATGAAGGCAAAAAGTTATCAAGATCAACACACCCTACTCATGGATAGAGGGAGAATTGTATCGAACCAGACCTGATCTGATTATCTGAAGATGTGTTTCGAGAGGATGAAGTGCCAGAGATATTAAAAGCCTTCCATGATGAACCATGTGGAGGACACTTCATTGATAAAATAACTACATACAAAGTGCTTCTTTTGGGGTATTACTATCCTTCTCTTTTTAGGGATGCCAAGGAATATGTCAAAATATGTGACAGTTTCCAAAGAATGGGAAATATCATTCAATCATATGAGATGTCCTCTATAGCCTCAAGTACTTGTAGAGCCTTTTGAAAAATGGGCTCTAGATTTTGTTGGTCCAATCAAATCTCCCTCTAAACAAAAGAGATATATTATTGTGTGTATAGATTATGTTACAAAATTGGTAGAAGTTAAGACACTTCCTTTTGATAATGAAAATTTTGTAGTTTTATTTCTTTTTAAGGATATTTTCACTCATTTTGATGTCCCAAGGGAAATTTTGATAGATCAAGCTACTCAATTCACACCCAAGTTGGTGCAGAAAATTGTGGAGAAATACAAAATCAAAAGCCAGAAATCCACTCCATATCATCCCCAAGCCAATGGGCAAGTAGATTCTACCAACAAGGTAATTGAAGTAATATTGACAAAGATTGTACACTTGCATAGAAAGGACTGGGTGGAAATGGTTTCAGAGGAACTTAGGGCATACCACACCACATGGAGAAACACTACTGGACATACTCCTTATGATCTTATCTATGGGAAGCAAGTCTTACTTCCAATTGAATTCGAAGTGGAGACCTTTAGAACAACAACAAAGTTGGGGCTTGATCAATCTAAAGCTCAAAAACAAATATTGGCACAACTGGATGAGTTAGATGATATTTGACAAGATGTCATACAAAGAGCAAACATAATCCAGCAATAAAGAGCCAAGTGGCATGACAAATTCATCAAAGTCAAGAAATTCAAACCAGGTGATTGGGGTCTTCTTTTTTATTCTAAGTTTAAGGATTTTCAAGGAAAATTTTAGACACATTGGCTTGGTCCCTATGAAATATATATTGTTTTTTATAATGGAGTAGTTAGAATCGGGGCTATTAATGAAGAAAAGATTACCTTCCTTTTTAATGTAGAAATTTGATAGAATTGCAATTGCTCAAGAAATTTAATTTAAAATCATGAGACATAATTCTACTTTATTGATCTATGGAATGAAATTCACAATATAGAACAACATACATAGACATGCAATAAGAAAAGACAAAATTAGTTAGCAGTTTCTAGGAGAACCCAAATGGGAAAAACCCCTCAAGCCTCTTTGCATTAATTAGATGAATAAAGAATCTATTACAATTGCTAGCTCTAGCTCTAAGCTCAACCCACAAAAGAATAATTGTACTCTCTTCTCAACGAACTACTATGGCCAACACTTAGACAAATATCAACTCACCTAGCCTCCTATTTCATTTCACAAATCCTGAGGCAATTAGCCCCTATTTTTTATGAATTTTCCTCCAATTGATTGTGCAATTCCCAAGGATTGATCATCTAACAACATGCAACACTTGTACACTCAAGCTAACTTACAATTACTTGTTGCATTTCCTTGTCATCTCCACTTCAGCTGAGGAACTCAAATTCTCTACATGCACTAGGTATTTTGTGTTGATTAATCAATTAACTAACAGATCTCTGAGTTATAATGTTGTGCCACTGTACAACTGACCTTCAACTGACTCTAGCAATAGTTAGAGGTCAGTTAATTGAACACAACTGAAAATAACTAAACCGAATTACTAAAATTTAGTAATCACACATGCATAACTAAACTCCAAGCTCTCTAACTCGAATTTACTAAGCTAATTGAGTGACAAGATCCATGTCACGCTAGTTAACTGCCTCCAAGTTGTCCTGCTAATGTGGAAATTCGATTTACTCAATTTGACAAAGGCTAAAGTCAAATTGAGCCTTTCTTGCTACAGTTTTTCAACACCTCCTCTTAGAAAGAAAGCAATTTTCCACCACCCCTATCATGCACCTATGGAATTTGAATTTACCTCTTGATAATGCCTTTGTCAAGATGTCATCCTCTTTCTCCTCAATTGGAAAGTACTATAACAATATAATTCTCCTCTACACACAGACCTGCAAATGATGATACCAAATATGAATGTGCTTGGACCTATCATGAAATTATTGAATTCTTAGAGAGCTTAATGCAACTCTAATTATGACAATATATCATTTTCGGATCCATCTCCTGACTAAATAGTCCCGCAAATATTTTCCTCATCCAGATTGCTTCACATGTTGCTTGACTTGCAGCCATGTATTCAGCCTTTATTGAGCCAAGCACTAACGAACTCTACTCCATCTTGTACTAGTAAATAGCTGCAAACCTAACTTGAAGACAACACCTGATGTATTTTTCCTATTAGAAGAACTTCCTGCCCAACCTGCATTAGTGAAGTCTTGCAACTTCACTCCCTTTGTTTGTATGTACCATAATCCTTACTCGACAGTGCCTTTGAGGTACCATAACATGTGCTTTGTTGCCTTCTAATATAGTTTGGTACACCTCACAATAACTTTGTTAAGTCGGTTGACTGCATAGCACATATTGTTTCGTGTGTTCACAAGATACATCAGTGAACCCAGAAGTTGCCTGCAAATGGTAGCATCAACCTCTTCACCTAAAGTGGCATTCTCCTTCCTCCAGTTTGTAGCTAGAGGTGTGTCCATGGACATACAATTCTCCATGTGAAATCTATGAAGTATTTCAAAGGCATACTTCCCCTGAGACACAAGCAATTCACCATCACATTGCCATACTTCTAGCATGAGGAAGTAATGCATGAGGCCCATGTCTTTCATCTAAAATTCCCTTGCAATATCCTCTTTACAAGAGTGGATCAACTGCTAATCACTCATTAATATTAAATAATCAACATATAAAACGAGAATAAGCAACTTACCGTCTACCACAATATGATAGAGGTTCATATCTGCTTCACTTATGGTGAAGCCCATCTAATGAGATAACTATCGATCCGAGTGTACCATGCTTAGGGCACCTGTTTGAGACCATACAATGCTCTCTTGAGTCTATGCACATTTGATTCTCGATCATACGTCTCAAATCCTTTTGGATGCTCTATGTAAATTTCCTCCTCAAAACACCATTGAGAAAGGCGGCCTCCATTTGGTGGATTTTCCACCCCATTTGTGCAACCAATGCTATAATGGATCTAATTGAGGAATATCTTGCAACTGGTGAAAAAGTTTCCTCATAGTCCACTCCCTCTACCTGAGAGAATCCTTTGGCCACAAATTTGTCTTTTCACTTCTTCATGCTCCCATCTACTACATGATTCACTTTGTAGATCCATTTGGAACCAACCACTGATTTCCCTTCTAGTCTTGGCACCACCTCCCATACATTTTTCTTCATGATGGATTTGTACTCTTCCAGCATGGCATCAACCCAAATTGGTTGAGCAATTGCTTCCTCAAATTAAGAAGGCTTTTTCTCAATGATATTTGTCATGAGAGCCATGTACCAAGTGTACCTATTAGGTAACCTCCTCTCCCTCTGTTGTGATGTGGGGGTTTCCACATTTTTCCGTGCATCCTGCAACAATCTATCAGCTTCTCTAGTTCTCTTTCTCCCCTCTCTGGAAGATTTTGGTTGAGTGGATACCTCCAATCTACCTCTTGTCTGCTCCTCCACATGTGGCTCCTACACAACCTCCTGAAGCTCATCCTAAGGCTCCTCCTTTTGAGCTAGAAGCTCCTACTCAAGTGGGATACTCAGCTTTCGTTACAGAGAGCATCTCATAGCCTTATCCTCATCAAACTTGACATCTCTGCTTACAATTGTCATCCTTGGTGAATGAAAATACACCCGGTATTTATGTGGGGTTTCAGTGTATCCTACAAAAACTACCAACTTTGTTGTAGGCTCGAGTTTCTTCCTCGAATCCTTGGAGACATGGAAATAAACTAAAGCTCAAAAAATCCTAAAATGAGACACATCACGCTTCCTCTCAGAGAAAGCTTCCTCCACTGTGATCATACCAAGTATCCTATGAGGACTCTGGATCTGCAAGTAGACTGTGATGTTGCATGTTTCTGCCCATAGATGTAATGGCAGCCCCCAATCATGTAACATGATCATTGTTTCTCCCACTATGCTCCTATTCTCCCTCTCAACTACCCCATTCTACTGTGAGTTATGGGGTGATGTATATTCTCTTTGAATACCTTCTTTCTCATAGAAATACTTGGAAGGCATGCAAAACAAATTCACCTCCATTATCGCTCTTGAAAGCCTTCACCTTATTCCCAGTCTCCTTCTTAACAAATGCCTTGAACTCAACAAATTTTGAGAAAACTTCATCCTTTTTCTGCATGAGGAAGATCCAACATTTTCTAAAGAAATCATTAGTAAAAATAACATAGTACTTATGTCTTCTTGTGGAGGATGTCGAAAAGGGTCCAAAAACATCAAAGTGGACTCGCTCCAAGATTGCATCTTCTCTTCTCTCTTAGTCGTGGAATGTGGATTTGACATATTTCCCTAAGATGCAATCCTATCAAACATCCTTCTAGTCAAGGGAGTCTTTAGGGAGACTAGTGGTAATTTGTTGCATGACCTTTAAGGCACCATGGTGTAGATGACCCAATCTCTTGTGCCAAAGTTCTCCAACATCATGACTTTGCACTTTTTCAGCCTTACTTCTCGATGCAGTGCAATCTCCCACCTCAAGTTTGCATAAGTTATTCACTCGAACCCCAATTTTCTTCACTTCCCTTGTAGCTATGTGTCTGAGAAAGGAATTCCCTTTACTGAAGGTAACATCATAGCCACGATCCTCTAATAATGCTACAAAGATCAGGTTCTTCTTCAACCTAGGTACAAACATAACATCTTTAAGGTGAAGAGGAGAGGATTTCTCCCTCTCAAAGGTATCAGTGTCGATTCCTGCAACATTATACGCCCCATCATCACCCATTTCGATATGCATATGGATATCCTTCTCCTCTAGGCTACTAAAAAACTCCTTCCACCCTGTCATATGAAATGAGGCATTAGAATCAAGGTACCACACAATCCCCATAACGGTTTTGGCCATGCATGCTATTAAGGTGAATTCTAATTCGAATTGTGAAGATGGTGCTTCACTTGTTGCTCCTCTTGGAGCCTTCTTGGTAGACTTCTTATGTGGACACTTTGCTGCAGAGTGCCTGAACTTGTTGCAGTGGAAGCATTTTATCTTCCTCATGTCTTTCTTCTTGTAATTATTTTGGTTGGACTCAAGTTTGGTCTAAGTATTCTTCCCTTTTCCCTTCTTCCACTTTCCAGCCAATGCAAAATTCTCTTCATCCTCAACTTTGGATGATGTTCCATCCTAGTTATTTCTCCTAAACTCTTCTTGAACAAAATCAGACTATAACCTTTCCCAATTCGGTAATTCTTCCCTTCCATTCACAGAGTCTTGGTAGTGTTGAAGCCCCAAAAATCGAGTCTACAACAAGGGGGATACCCACCCGATCCAGACCTTGAAAGCAACTCCTTTTCCATTTGGGATGGTGGGTCCGACTGGGGATAATGGGACCAGTTTCCCAATTTTTTTATGATGATGATCAGAATTGATGTTTCCCTTTCTAATAGATTTCTAACTAGAATGATTTTAATCTAAATCTAATCTAAAACATTCAATTTTACTCTACTGAATGGAAATATCTAATTCTAAACTAACCCAGGATTTATCTTTTCAATTATGTGATCTAAAATAATTTCTAACAACAATTGGTAATAAAGATCATTCAATTGCTACAAGAAAAGAATTCATTAAAAATGAATTGTTTCGTATAAAACAATGTAAACTTTGAAACGGGAACTATAAACTCAAAACAGGAACTCTGGCCAAAAAAAGCCAAAAAAACATCAAAAACAGTGCTAAAAACGAAAAGTTTGTATACTGGAATGATGGGTTTTTTTTAGGGACAATTTTGAACATGTTTTAAAAATGGCAGTGAAAACGAAATTTTTGTGCAAAATACATCTTGAAAACGAAAAAGTGATGATACTGGAACGATGATTTTTTTTTAGGGTTAATCTTCAAAATTTTAAAAAAAATGCTAGTAAAACCAAATTTTTAGTTTTGATAACAAAGTTGTTTATGAGGAAAAAAACACACTAATGTTTTTGGTAGAATAACATTTTTCTTTCCTACGTATAAATTCAACATGTTCTCAACCATAACATGCTAGATACAAAAGAAATTGAAATTTTTTCAACCATAAAATAAAAAAACCATGACATTATGAACAAATTACATCACTAAATGAATTCAAAAGTCATTATTTGTATATTGAATGAAACATACGTTATATCTCTAATTTAATGTTTCATTGTAGATATTCTAAACAATAAAAATTATCATAATTAAGACATATAATCCAATAACATAAAAATGACTCATAACTTCTCATTTAACACCATATGAAAATCAAAAATTTTATTTCAAGATACAATCCATACATCAGTTAGATAAATTGTGTTAAACAATTATTCAAAATCACTCATATTTTCTTGCACACCCTCAAAATTCACATCTTTAGATGAGTGACTGGATGCTGACAAAGATGTTCCATATTCTTCTCTTTCATCAAATAGTGCCCCATCTGAGTCCACATGCATGCCCATCATTTCAGGTTTCAAAATTCTTCTAGATCTACGACTAGTTTCAGCAGACTCCCATCTCAACATTGTTCCTTTTGGTAACAACCTTTTCAAAATCTCTATCATCTTGAAGCGAAGAGTTCCTCTCTTTGTTAAATTGAAGTCATAAACAAGTATGTCAACATCCTCCAGTTTTAATATGTATGTGTGGTGACGATTTATATTCATACCCTTTCTTTTTCTCTTTCCACCATTTTTTTTTTCAACTACCATCTCTAGCTTATACACAGCATTGAATGGGTGTGTATTTGTCGCATACCAATGTACATCAACACTTGTAACATCATCATTTTCTGTAAAGACCTTTATAACTTTAGCAACCCAAAATGGATAGCCATTGGGATCTCCATCTGCTAGCACTATGATCATGCAACCCTCCTTAATAGCTTGTACTGAATCCCTGTAAAGGTCTTCCATGGCTTCACGTTGTGCACGAGATCTTCTGGAACCAATATACTTCTCTCTTTCCTCTGCCTGTGAAGAATTAATAATACCTTGAGATTGTTGTTGTTCAACAATGTTTATTTCCTCATGTGCATTCGACACATTTTGTGGCCAAATAAATGTATTTTTCAAAGGTATATCTTCATTTGTTGTTGTTGAAATGATATCACTTTGATTATTGAAAAATGACTCCCACCAAACTGAATCAAGAATGTCAAAGTACTCATATGTATATCTAATACATTTTTTAATTTCTTCTAGGTAATCAGAATAATTTATATCTCTATTTTGTCTGCATGCATTATGAACTTCACCAACTGATTGTAATAACAATATTTTTGATGCAAATATTCGATGATCTGGAATGAACTTTAAAAATTGCAAACCTGATGACGGTGCCCATTCTGCAGTAGTTGAATACTTCTTGCCTCATATTAGTGATTTCCCATCAATTTTTTTGATACGAAATTGAAGTTGGAAGCTAATGTCATTAAGTTGTTCAATGTATTTCCCCTCACCATATGATCCCATAATAAGCCTTCGCATGTCAACAGTTTCTTCCAACACATCAAAAGTAGGCTCTGGCATGTATGATTTCTTAATACATTCAATTAATGATGGCAAGCTCCCAACTTCCTTCCTCCTCAATGTGACTGAAAAACGACTGAACATCTTATCAATATGGTCATGAGTGTGCCCAACAAGAAGGAAACCAACCTTTACCTTCTGAAAAATTCTCAATTCAACAAGCATGTTTAGATATCAAAAAACAACCTGATTTTTGTTTTCATGGCAAGTGTTGTCC
>APFE031550895.1:136749-147190 GCA_000404065.3 Pinus taeda
TAAATAACTTAATTAATTAGTTTTTAAAACTAACCATGAATTTGCATCAGTAGTCGAGTGGTAGAATAGTACCCTACCACGGTACAGACCCGGGTTCGTTTCCCGGCTGGTGCTTCGTGAATGTTTTTGTTAGATGGCAACAACAATATAATATTAGCCCCAAGAGTTAGCTCAATCAGTCAAATCAAGTGCCTCGCCAATGGGAGGTCACAGGCTCGAATCCCGAAAGCTCTTGGGGTTAGGTTAGTAAATAGGCCGAGGGGTGTTGATGCCCTTCGGGTGGCGTCCACTCAGTGTTAAAAAACCCTGGACATAGCGGCTACCCACTGACCCGGGTATCCGTGAACCAGTAAGTGAAGAAAACTAACCATGAATTTATTTTTTACCTAATTTAACTTATTTCCATAAAATAAATTATAAATTTTAATAAAATATTATTATTTTAATTTTAATTACATTAATTTTTTAATAATTTTAAATATGATAATATATAATTTAATATATAATCTATATCCAACAATATATATATTAATATTATAATTTAAATAATATTAATAAATTGATTTTTAAAACTAACCATGAATTTATTTTATATATTTTCTATTTACCTTTTTTCTATAAAATAAATTAATTTATGTATTGATTTAAATAAATATATAAATGATTTAAGTAAATTATTATTATTATTTCTTATTGTTGAAATTCTTTAATGTATATATTTATTAATTAAATAATTAATTAGTTTTTAAAACTAACCATGAATTTATTTTTACCTTAATTTAACTTATTTCCATTAAATAATTATAAAATTAATAAAAATATTAATTATTAAATTAATTTTTAATTTTTAAAACTAACCATGATTTTATATATTTTTACCTGATTTAACTTATTTCCATAAAATAAATTATAAATTATTAATAATAAGATTAAAATATGAACAATATTAAATTAATTTTGGCCTGGGTCCTTTAGTCAGATTTAGCCCGTAAATTAGCCATTGGAATCTCTGCTCATACTATTTAACATGCTACGCTGGATCTGTTTCTTCAACTTGTCCTGACGATGAACCACACTGGTTGGTTTGAAACGCGTCGACAAATGTTTCTCTGCATGTGATTTACGCCGAAGATATCTTTACTTGTTTTGTTGTCCCAAGGGAAATTGTGACAAATCAAGGTACTCAATTTACATGCAAGTTGGTACAAAAGATAATGGAGAAATATAAAAATCAAACATCGGAAGTCCACTCCATATTTCCGACAGGAAAATGGGCAGGTGGAATCTAACAATAAAGTAATTGAAGCAATTCTTACAAAGTTTGTGCAACTCCATATAAGAGACTAGGCAGAAGATCTTCCAGAAGATTTAAGGGCATGTCGTACCACATGGAGAAACTCTACAAGACATACTCCCTATGAACTTGTTTATGGGAAGCAAGTGTTATTTCCTATTAAGTTCTAGGTAAAGGCCTTCAAGATAAAAATTAAATTAGGTCTTGATTTATCTGAAGCACATAAACAAAGAATAGAGCATTTCAATGAACTAGATGAGATAAGAAGGATGTTATTTGAAGAATCAACATATTTCAACAACAAAGATCTAGGTGGTATGACAAGTACATAAACAAAATAAAATTTCAGCAAGGAGATTGAGCATTACTTTTTGACCCAAAGTTTAAATATTTTCAAGGAAATTTTCAAACTTATTGGTTTGTTCCCTATGAGATTAAAATTGTGTTTTATAATGGTGCAACCATGATCAAAACCATTGACGAAGAAAGAGTGACCTTCCTTGTAAATGGTCATTGATTGAGAATCTATCACAAGCCATTGACAAAGGAAGAATTTGTTAAAAACATGCAAGACAATATTGATTCAAAGATGATTAGGAAGGATTTTCCTTCCTCTCTAGCTTAATTTGTAAAGATTGATTTTCCTAAAAATAAATAAATAAAATAAAAAATAAAATAAATAATAGAAAAAATAAAATTGTATAAACATGAAAAGGAACTCTGTTGGCATGTTTTTACAGAAAATTTAGGATGAAAACCAAGAATTCTTGGCACCCTAAATTTTATTTTTTCAATCATATTTTAATCCCCGTTTTCTTTATATCCCTCTTTTTCTTTTTAGAATAAGTAGATACAATTTTTTTTCTTCGGAATTTGGAGCTTTGACAAAATTCAGCAGCTGATATTAACGGGAATCACTGACTGGGATAACTGAAGATTTTAGCAGAAGGGAATGATCAAGCCTACAATTGAAAGCATCTGAGGAGAATTCGAAAAGAACAATCAAGTATTAGAGTAAAAAACTTGAAGGTATGTAAACATTGGATTTAATAATAAAGGTGAAAACATTATATTATGAAATAATATAGACGTTGTACCGCCATTAGAAATAATGATTATTGTTCTAACTTCAGACTCAATTATAAATATCATGTCATATCAATGAAGTTAGCTGAAAAAGGCTATTTTCTATTCATCATTACGCAACTTCATTTTCGAAACCCTACTTAATTGATAATTCTACTCACTCATATCCATTCATACTCTATTTTCTCAAGAGCCATTTTACCCATTTCAATTTACCATTTCGCTCTTGTCCATACTCATATTTCTGAAACTGATATCATTCCAAAACCCTGTCAAAGAAGCAATTGTGGAGTAAAACTTCACAACAAGGGAGTCATTGTTATAACAAAGCCGAACGGAAAGATTTTTATGGAAGTCTACCCATAGGCCTAGTAGATGCTACAACAAGTGCAATGGTTGGATTTTATAGAAAAATTCAATCGCTATGACAAAGAGGTAACTAGGTCATTTGTTTGAGTCTTTTATGGAACTGAAGCAGAAATTGGGGACATCAAAATGGTGGTAACAAAATCCTTCATGGCTGAGGTAACTAGACAACCCAGGGTTGGTGAGAATTCGTTCAAAATAGGGGAATTGAAGGGAATGAATGGAAGGAATTTATAAAAAACCTAGGCATGGATACTACTATCTTTAAAAATGATATTCCAAGCACAACCCTCAAAAGTAAATGGAGGCATTTACTGTTAGTTATTCAGAAGTTCATTACTTGTGAGGGTAGATTTGGTAGCATGTTTTCTGCCATGTTTGTTTAATGATGCACTGTATTAATGAAAATGAAATAAATTTACCTTATTTTCTACTTAATAGCTCGAGGAAGATGTCTATAAATACTCAAAGAAAAATACAGTTCATTGAAAATACTATGTCTCATCATGTTCTTCTATATTTTTTTATTGAGAGATAACTAGGAGAGTTTTCTAATCAGAAATCATTTTAAGGAAATAGAGCAAGAAGAACCTAGTAGAAGTAAGGAAAGAGAAGTAGAAGAAGACTGTTTGAAAACCCTACTGATAACCCACTTTTACAACCAGAGCAACATTCAAATGATGAAATTCCCCTTGTAAATGTTATAGAAAACATAAAGAAGAAAGGTGTTAGAAGAAAGAAATCTAGTGAAAAATAAGAAAACACACCCAAAAAGGAATAAGAGGAAATGGAAAAGTAAAAGATTGAACAAAAAAAAATTCAAAAGAAAACTCCTCTTAATAAAGCTTCATCTACTGTTAGGAGAAGTGCTAGACTCAAAAAATCAACAAAGGAATCATCTCGACAATCTGTAAAGTTTGTCAACTTGCAGGAAGATGAAGAACTAAAGTTTCCATCACCTATAGTTCCATCACCAGTTTCATCACCAATTGATAATACATTGAGAAGAGAACCAAAGATTAACCCAGTCTAGCAGGAGATGTATGACTACATTGAGTCTTTACAGAGGAAAGCTACAGAAAAGGTCATTGCATCCTCAAATCGAGGAATTTAGTTTGATAGTCCACAAGAACCTCCAATTATGAATACTCTCAAACAAGAAATGTTTGAATTGGAGACACTAAACAAACACTTAAAATAGGCACATGAAACATTGAAAGTGCATAATGAAATACAAAGGACTGAAAATGATAACATTCCCTTACATCTTGCTCTGTGGTATGATAAAAATACAAATCTAAAAGAAAATAACAAGTCTATCAAGAGGAAGGTCATAAGTTTGAAATACAAAATTTTGATGAAGAAGCCCAGGATGGTAGTTGCTAAGAATAAGGTAAAGAAAACAAACTTGGATGTTCTAGCTCATGTTTATGAAGGAGTGCAATGACAAAGAAACAATACTAGTTTTGAATTTTTGCATGAGGACATGTAATGACCTTTGTGTGGGGGAATGTTGAGCCTCATAATTGCTTATTTTTGACACCCCTTTTCACCTATTTTATTCTTTTTTGACCATCATAATCACTCAATGGGCATCAAATCACATGATTTATGGCATGGCAGGTATATAATTGTCTTGTGTTTCATAATTTGATAATGTTCTTTATTATTAGTTTAATATTTTCTTTAGCTACCAAATTGGATGATTATGCAACTAATGTCTAATTCTACATCCAAGTCCATGGTTTTATAGGTTCCAAGGTGCCAATGGAAGAGCAAAATATATGGAAACTTGGTGATAAATGCACTCAATGATTCCCTCCTACCTTCATGAACGAGATTGGTAAAAGTGGATTCCAGATACTTGGTCAAGAATAAAGTCAATTTTGTCATCTATAACAAGCGAGTGAGGAACAAGATATATGCCTCATGTATTTCTTTGTTAATAGAAAATCGTGAGCAAATTTTGTTATGTTATCTTTCCATAGTCAATTTTAGCATTTTATTAGCGAGGATAGGCATAGAGTTCTGAACATTTAATGATAGGGAATTTATAAAAAGACCTAATAATAGACATAAACAGAGTGATTTTTATGCAAAAATGAAGACTTGAAACTTTGTTTTTAATATCTAGTTTATGAAGAATCTTTTCATTTCCATGCATGGTTGACTGCTTGATTGATAGTGTGATTACCTCTTTCTCGTGGAGGGCCCCCTCGAGTAGTAAGGATTCTTGTTCATTTTCAGTAGATAGAATTTCTGTATAATTCCATAAGATTTCTATTCTGTTCAATTGAGTAGATTTATTTTTATTTACTTTCAAATTCGAATAATGATTCTTGTTGGCCTTATTATGTGGACACTTTGTGGCATAGCGTCCCAGCTCATGATAGTGAAAATATTTAATATTTGACAAGTCCTTCTTTGTGTCACCCTCACTGGAATATGATTTGGAATTGGATGAATTCCCTTTCCCTTTATTTGCCTTTCTATATAAGGCACAATTTTCCTCCTCATCGTGCTTGAATGAGGATCTAGCTTTGGTGTTTCACCAAATCTCTTCATGCACCAAGTTGGACTACATACGTTGCCACTCTGGTAGCTTCTCCCTCCCATTTACCAATTCCTAATAGTTGTTCTAGTTCTTGGGAAGGCCTAAATGTGTTAGGCTAATGAGATCATCTTCAACAATTGTAACACCAACACTTTCAAGCTCATCCTGACATTGGGTGAACTTGGTTAAGTACTTTGGTATTGTGTCTCCCTTCTCCATCTTTATTTTACTGAGCTTGTCCTTTAGTTCCAGCTTCTTATGGTGAGTGTTGTTCTAAAATAGGTATGTGATCTAGGTCTAGGTGTGAAGAAGGACCCTTCCAAGAGCTTTTACTTTTGTAATGTGTTAAATTTCATTTAAAAAGAATGTTAATGAATACATCTACATGTGGAAAAGGATAGGAACATAACAATCACCAGCACATGAAAACATAAGCGTTGATAATGGAGTTTGTCCAGGAGGGACTACGTCTCTGAGTCCCGGTGTCAAGATTGTGTAGGCCTCTGCATTAAGTACTATCAATAAAGGTGATGTACATAAGAGATGATGTCACGATCATACAAGGAAAATTTCCCTCATGCAGGAGTGGCTCTAAGAGATATTCCACCATTGGAAATCTCAATCAAAAGACTCCTATCAATATGACACAAAAAATGCATGATTGACATCTCGCCAACATGGCATAAAAGGGATTTCAAAAAACAAAACATGCATGCCGACAAAAAGAGTATCCCAACAACATATAACAAGGTATCTCAAAACATAACATGATGAGTTATGACAGCAAGTACATCACATAGAAGATTTTGCATCAATTCAAGAAAAGAATCATGACAACATGTAATAAACACGATCCTGCATCAACATCAATTGAGGATCCGTACAACATAATGCATAAAGAAGAAGTACATGAACACATCATATACCTCACAAAAAAGGGACCATCCGAAGCTTCATGTCCATATCTTTAGCAAAAAAAATCCACGGTTAATCATGTTGTTCACATTATAGATGCGTAGGTAGGGCCCATTACCAATCCAGACTTTGGCTTCCCTTGCATCGATAGTTTTCTGGCTTGTCACAATCAGGGGCATCTGACACAGAAGTTGTCAAAATGTTGAAGCTTGCTGAACCATCGATCTCACAACATTGATCGCAAGAAAAATATTTCTCTAGACTCTCTGCAATGTAGCTCTGTTATGAAACCAGCTCACAAAAAGATAGAAAAGATAGAGTAACACCTTAGAATTTAGCCTCTTCGAGGGGGAAACCTCCCTTAAATTACATAAATGAACAATTCTTGAATGATTCAAATGACAAAACCTCCTTTTCTATATATAGGAGTCTAAGGAGTCGCAATATAACCCAGTCGACCTAACAATAATAATATAAAGCCAAAAAATAACAATAGAGGGATTTTATTAGGCATATTAATAACAATATGGGTACAATAGGGGCACAACAATATTAATAAGGGATACAACTACAATAGTAATTGGGTAATCACTAGTATTATAGGGACCTAACATGCCCCTCTCCTTCAAAAAAGTGTTGTTCTCAACGCTTGAGTAGTTCTGGATGCTTTTGTATAAAATTCTCATCCTCCCATGTGGAATCTTTAGCGGATAAGTTCTTCCACTTAATGAGATACTCCGAAATTGATCGATTTCGTAGTTGTCAAATTCTTGTTTCCATGACTGCTTCCAGTTCCAATATTATTTCCTTCCTCGTCCAGTTCTGGAAATATTGTTTCAAATGGGAGCTTGTCGCCTATAACATTCTTTAAATATGAAACATGGAAAACTGGGTGCACTTGAGAAGCTGCAGGAAGCTCCAATTTTTATGACATAGTAACAATCTTTTGCAACACCTTGTATGAACCATAATACTTCGGTGATAATTTATTATCCTTCTTAGCTTACTTGAGGGACATTTATTTATATGGTTGTAGCCGTAGGAATACCTAATCACCTACCTAAAAAATTCTTTCGTTATGATGTTGATCTACCTGTTGTTTCATTTTATTATGTGGCAACACGAGGTTATCCTTTAAGAGTTGGAGGACTTGTTGATGTTCGATGTGATGTTCCACTGCTTGAACCTTAGAATTTTCTCTTAAATATGATGTGATGGATGGTGGCTGATATCCATAAAGTGCTGTAAATGGGGTCATTTTTGTTGTTGTATGGAAGGAAGTGTTATACCACCATTCAGCTAGAGGTAACTATTTGACCAATTGTGTATGCTTATTAGATACAAAGCAACGAAGATATCCTTCTAGACATTTGTTCACTATCTTAGTTTTCCCATCAGATTGAGGATGATAAGATGAGCTATGAGCTAATTGAGTACCAAGACAAGAGAATAATTCTGTCCAAAAATTTCCAGTGAAAATGGGATGTCTGTCACTTACAATAATCTTTGGTTTTCCATGTAGCTTTTGAATTGTTTCCATAAATGCAGTAGAAACTGTACTGGCTTTAAATGGATGTGATAATGCACAAAAGTGTGCATACTTGGTAAGTATGTCAACTACCACCATGATGACACTCTTTCCCTTAGACTTGGGTAAACCTGTGATAAAATCCATTGAAACCTCCTCCCAACATTAGCTTGGAATGGATAAAGGTTGTAATAACCCAGGGTCTTAATTATTTTAACTTTATTTTGTTGGCAAACCAAACATTCCGCCACAAACTTTTGAGTATCTGATTTAAGGACATTCCAAAAAAATTCCTTCTTAACGCTCTAGTAAGTTTTAAAAAATCCTAAGTGCCCTCCTAAGGGAGAAGTGTACAATTCCATAAGAATCTTTTGTTTGAGTTGGGAATTCTTATAGAGGTATAAGTGATCTTTGTACCATAAGGAATCATTTTTCCATCTGAATGTATCATATGTACTGGAATCTTGTTGTAACTTTCGAATAAGTGCCCACACTTCTTCATCATTCTTCCATTCCTCCTTTGCTTCGTTTATCCAATCTGGTTGGATAATAGAAATGGCACACAACAATGCTTCCACATCGTCATCCTTTCTTGAGAGTGCATCTGCCACCACATTTTGCTTCCCTTTTATGTAGATGATTTCAAAGTCATAACCCAACATCTTTGTGACCCACTTTTGTTGCTCTTCAGAGGATAATCTTTGTTCTAAAAAGTATTTAAGGCTATCATGATCCGTTTTTACCTTGAGTGTCTTCCCATTAGGTAGGGTCACCATTTCTTAAGTGCATGTAGTATTTCCAACATTTCCTTCTCATAAATAGCTTTGTGTAAAAACTTTCCCTTGATTGGACGACTTTCAAAAGCAATGGGTCTTTCATCTTGCATTAAATCAACACCAATTCCATTTCCTGAAGCATCACATTCCACAATAAAGGTTTTTTGTGAAGTCCGGTGTAGCTAAGATCGGTGCTTGGCACATTGCCTCTTTAAGATGTTCGAAGGCCTTTGTTGCTTCTGGAGTCTATGAAAATGCATCTTTCTTCAATAATGTTGTTAGAGGTGCTGATATTATCCCATAATTCTTCGCAAACTTGTGATAATACCCTATCAACCATAAAAATCCTCACAGATGCTTTATGGATGTGTGGATTTTCCATTCCTTAATGGCTTTAAATTTTCTAGGGTCTACCTTAACTCCTTCATGAGATACAATATGACCCAGATATTCCACCTCTTGTACTCCAAAGAAACATTTGGATCTTTTTGCATATAATTGTTTCTCCTCCAATAATTTTAATACCCTATCAACATGTTCAACATGATCCTTCCAAGACTTGTTGTAGATTAGTATATCATTAAAATATACTAACACAAACTTTCTAAGGAAGGGTTTGAAAATGGAATTCATCAAACCTTGAAATGTAGAAGGTGCATTGGTAAGGCCAAAAGGCATGACCAAAAACTCATAATGACCCTCATGAGTTCTAAATGTTGTTTTTGGAATGTCTTCAGTCTTCATTCTGATTTGATGATATCCTGAATGAAGATCCAACTTGGTGAACTAAATTGATCCATGCAATTCATGTAGTAATTCATCAATGACAGGAATGGGAAACCTATCTTTAATAGTGAGCTTGTTGAGCTCCCTATAATCTAGACACATGCCATGATCCATCCTTCTTGTGTACCAATACTACTCGAGTAGAGAAAGAACTTTGACGAGGTTGAATTATACCAGCCTCTAGCAGTTCTGCGACCATACGTTCAATTTCACTCTTTTGGGCATAGGGATATCTATACGGCTTGATGTTTGGAGGAACACTTCCTGGAATGAGATGAATAGCATGATCATGATCACGAATAGGTGGGTGACCTTTGGGAGTCTCAAATACCTTGTAATGATTGTCCAAGACTTTTTGGAGATCTGGAGAAATAGATGATTCCAATGTGGAAACATCTAGCGAACATAATTTTGCAATTACACCTCTTTGTTCCTTTTTTAGAAGCTTTGTCATACCTCTAGAGCTAATTATCTTTCCTAGTTTCCATGCAATACCCCTTAATTCAACTTCCTTTCCTTCCGCAGAAAATTTCATGAAAAGTCCTTGAAAATTAAGCTATTGTACCCAAGGATTATAGCCATTGGACTCCTAGTACAACATCAACACCTCCCATTGGAATGGAAAGCATTGGGCTAGTAAATATATATTGTCCCATGGATAGCTTGATATTATGGCACTTTCCAAATCAATTTACCATTCCTCCATTTGCAACCATCACTTGACACTCTGGTGCTAGATATAGGAAGCAATTCAATTCTTTTGCTATCTTACAATGAATAAAATTGTGGGTACGTCCTGAATTAATCAACACTATTAGATTTTTCTTCTTGATTTGTCCTTCTATCTTGATGGTTTGAGGAGTGGTAATTCCAGCCAATGCATTACAGGATACCGTCAGATTCATTTCTTCTTTATCTAGGATTTGTTCCTAGAGTATATCCTCTTCTTTTGTCCTTTCTTGCTCCTTTTCTTCTTCCTCTTCACATCCTATGTAGAATAATTTCTTCTCAGTACACTTATGACCTTTAGTGTATTTTCTATCACAACTGTAACAAAACCCTTTTGCTCTTTTTTCTTCCAATTTTTGTGGTGTCAACCTTATAGGTTGTGGAAGACTAGGGGAAACAACACTTCC
>APFE031550895.1:147210-190647 GCA_000404065.3 Pinus taeda
TCCATCTTTATAGTTGTGAGTGGTATGCTTCCTTGTTGCCATAATTTTGCTTTCCATTTTTCTTGCTAACCTGAATGCCTTCTCTAATAAATCAGGTTCCCGAAGGTGAAATTCATGTTGGATATTTTCCTTTAAAGTCCCTATGAACACATCAATCCTATGCTCCTATGGAATATTTTTTGCCCTTATGTTCAATTTTTGGAACTCCTCAATGTGCTCCATTATTGAAACCTTTTGTTTGAGACTTATCAATTGGCTAAAAAAAGTGTTTCTTTTTATATCCTCATAACGTGTTGTCAATTCTTCCATAAAAATTGCCCAAGTGATAATTTGTTTATGAGACCAAAGCCATTGATACCATACAAACTGATTTGGTTCCAAATATAAAGTTGCAATATGTACCTTTTGTGTGTTTTTCACATTATTGTGATCGAAAAATTGCTCCATCTGTAATATCCATGTTGGTGGATTGTTGCCATCGAACTTATTCATATCGATTTTTGGAATATGGTGGGTCTTCGGTCCAACATTAGAGTCTATGAAATCATGATTAACATTTCTTTTGTTCTCATCATGAGTTTCCTTTACTACCCTTTCACCATTAATAAGCATTTCTTGTAGAAAATTTATCAAATATGTCTTCAAATCTTTCTTCAAATCATCCATCTTAGCTTCCATGTCATTCATATTAGCTTCTATGCCTCTCTTTAAACCATCCATCTTAGATTCTGTTACTTTTTGTGCAAGTGATGCTTGTTTCACTTGGTCTCATAATTTTGATATATTATGTTGCATTTCTTCCTCTTCTTCATGAGTCATGCTAGAACTTTCAGGCTGCTTAGTAGGTGTTTGCATTTTCTTTCCTCAGGGAATCAATTATTGATAATAATGCTTTACTATTCCCTTTGAATTCCTTCAAACTATTTTTTCAAACCAAGATTATGCACAAATTTAAAAAAAATACACACCTTTTTTCACTTTGTAGGAGCTTGATATTGAATTTGATGTATCTTTGTAATTTTGGGTCATCCAGTTCTAAAATTGTGACCTATATTAGCCCTATATGTCCTCTTTCCAATTCCACCAATCTGATCCAAATTTGATTCTCCAGGGAAAAGTTATGCCAAATCTCCCACAGTGAGCTGATTATAGACTAGTTCAGCAGAGCAAACTTGTATGACGTGCCACGAGTCATTGTTTCAACCTTTAGATCTGAAAAATATATACAAGAAACTACATTTTGTCCTCTTTTTGTACCTTTTGATGAAATTTCAATATCATGCTTAGAGAGAAAGTTATGACAATTTTCCCTAGGTCACCTGTTTGGAATGTAGTTCAAGAATCTGCAAAAATACCAAATTCTTCATATCATATCTCTGCAAATATAATGCAAAAAGCTATAAAATTTGGATCCAAGGTTCAATGCGATTTCATCCCAAATGGGTTTGTTTTTTAGATTCTGAAACATCAAAGAAAAAAGTTATAGTTAAAATGCCATGATGACCTATTTGGCAAAGCAAAACCCTAGAATCCAAAGCTTTGATACCAAATGTTATGAAACCAACTCACAAAAAGATAGAAAAGATAGATCAACACCTTAGAATTTAGCTTCTTCAAGCGGGCAACCTCCTTTACATTACATAAATGACAATTCTTGGATGATTCAAATGAAAAAACCTCCTTTCTATATAAAGGAGTCTAAGGAGTCACAATATAACCCGGCTGACCTAACAATAATAATATAAAGCTACAAAAATAACAATAGAGGGATTCTATGGGGCACAGTAATAAAAATATGGGTACAATATGGGCAAAACAATATTAATAAGGGATACAACTACAATAGTAATGGGGTAATCACTAGTATTATAGGGACCTAACAAGCTCTCTGGCTATCCTTTGTAGCACTTTGGCTATGTCACTACAATTCTACGGCTCTGCCTAACCCTCTAGTTCTTTGGCTCACCTTCTCGCACTGCCTCGATCAAGCTCTATGGATCTACGACTCCATGGCGCTCTAGCTTTCAAGCTTCTTTTAGTAACTCGCGAGCACTATCTAGCTATCTCTGGTTTTGTCTGGCCCTCTTGTTTTGTAGATCTCCATCAGGCACAACCTCCTCCTATACTCTCTAACACTTAGGCTCTCAGGCACTATGTAGCCTCCACTCTCTGCATTCATCGTATTTTATAACACGTTTTTGTGACAAGGCCGCTTAAAATGTGGAGTCTGTTGGTTTAGAATAGAAGTCGTTTGAATAGAAGGTTCGGCTGGCACAACAAGACCCCAAAATGGCATTTTTTCATTCAGAATCAAAATACACAGAAACAGTGAAAAATTTGAAAAACCAGACTTCAAATTTTATGAAATTTGGTTTATAAATCTACTCGGTCTAGCCCTTTATCACAAATCGCTATCGTTGATGTCAATGGCCCTATATGTTGGGGGATCATCGATTGTTGATCGTCGATCCACCGATTGTCGATACACCGATCAGATCTGGACATTGATCTATTCCTTGATCGGACAATCCAGATTGCATCACATGTCGTTATCACATCGCCCCTTGTTATCTAGAATTGCCGATCTCCGATATGCCAATCACCGATATGTTGATTAAATCCTAACCATTGATTTGTTTCCGATCCGGCAACTGATATTGCACGTCGCCATCAGCATATTGCATTGCTATGGCCCAGGGGTCTTGCCTTTGGCATCCGTCGATGCCGATATCTGTAATCGCTAATCGCATGTTTTAATTCCCGATCATCGATATCGATTTCAATCGCTAATTGCTTGCCTTAATTCCTAACATCACACGCCTGCCTTCCTCTGACTCGATAAATTAGAGATAGCTAATCAGGGGTTCCTCTTCCCTTGCCTTAATCCACCCTTTGGACTCCTTTCGATGTGATTTTCCTTTTAAAGGCTAAAAACCCATTTTTAGAGGAAATGCTTCCTTTTTCAAGGTAACCAAGGCAAACTAATTTCACGATAACTTCATCATCTAGACTTGGATTAGTGTGTCACTTACACCATTGGAATCAAGACGACAAGATCTACGCTTTGGTCCTAGGTTGAAGTCATTCTGAGCACTTTGATTTTTTAGCATCCATAAGCCATCTTTGTCTTGTATGTCTCTCTCAAGCCACCTGCATCAATCCTCCCCACTGAGGAGCTTTTGGTCCTCCAAAATCATGAAAAATAATGTGCAACTTTCTCTATACCTTGCTTGCATCACAAGTGTCATGAAAAGGTCTCGCTTCCCTCTCCTTCACCTTTGTTCTTCAGAGTCTTAAGCGATGAACCGACACATGTTACCTCTGCATCCTGTAGTACATTGTTTTGCAAATTACATGCTTGAATTTCATGACCAACTAATGACCCAAAATGTCCCATACTTGCCATGAGTTTATAATAGATACTCGGTGGTCAAGTTTACAACAAGATGGACGTAATATCCTAGCTATGATAACAAGTCCAACCTTTCATGGTTGCTTCAACAAGTGATGGAAACCACATCATCATTGCAACACATGATTTACATACATAAAGCCAAACACTATTTTTTTGACAAGTGATGGAAACATAACATCACTTTCAGAGTGTAAAACACAACTCAAAACATGACCAAACATCATTATTGCTGACCAAGTGATGGAAACACTTCATCATGTTTACATTTTAAAATGCAATAAGTGATCTACAAAAGAATGACCATGAAACAACAACATGTCTAAAAACCAATTTTCACTTATCAATGTGAATGGGTCACCTCCCTGTGGCAATTTTGCTTGTCGAACAACTACTCTTCTTGGTTCTCGCACCGACACTTTGTCTTTAATGCGCTGCTCTGGATGGAGCCTTCAGCAAGTGGCTCTTTGATGGTCATTTCTATCGCAATGACTGCAATAGGTTTTCTTCCTCCATATATGCTTAACCTATTTCCTTTCATGCTGTTGAGAGGGTCTTTCACGCCTCATGAGTGCTGCCATTCTAATTCCAAAACTTAGAAAAGGTATGGTTAGGTAAACCACAGAAGTTACATGTTTTTCGATGCCTTGATCTTCGTTCATTATTAATAACATGATCATAATCAAAATGAACATTCGAAGATCAAAAGTGGTTATACCTTCTTGTTGGAAATAATACTGGGAGGGGGGGGTGAATTATTATTAGCAAATAAATAACTTTTTCATTTCCATAATTAGATTCATATACGCTACTTTAGTGAAGGGAACTTGCGTGTATATGCAACTATATTTAAGGCAACTAGCATATAGCCAATAAACGTATGATTCAGTTAATTCATCATATGTTGATCTTTAATCAGCGCATCATAACTTCATTAACCATATAAATAGTAACCAGGTACAGTAAAAATAGAACAGACCATTACACATAAGAAATACACATGAACACCAAGATTTAAGGTGGAAACCCAATGTGGGACAAAAACCACCTACTGTTGTCTTCTTTTAATATAAGAAAAACATGTTTACAATCTTGTGTTGGTGTAGACTCATGCCAGTACGCTAGAACCCACCTGTAGAAGGCTACAAACTCTCTCATTCTCCAGCTTCTACTGGAAGGGAGCTACAACCCCCTAGCTCTTGTACTAGTTGATATGTTTACTAGTATGTAGGCGCCAACCTACTAAAGGCTCCAAGCTTCACTCATTTTCCAGCTACTACTGGAAGGGAGCTCCAACCCCTTGGCTCTTTCACTGGCTGATATGTTTACCAGTACGTAGGCACTGACCTATGGAAGGCTACGGCCTTCTCTGTTCCTCCAGGGACCACATTTCATAAATTTTCATACTAGATACACCTAGAACAAAACACCATAATCTAAAGGCCACGTTTCATCTAATTTTCATACTGGACCCATCAACAACATTGAAGCTCAAAATCAATCACCACTGCAATACAACCATTGCATTCACCAATCATTGAATACTCAATCATCAATCCCTGAATCACCCAACAACTGAATCATTGACTCCTGTCATCAAAACACAGTCACCAGAACACAGAGCAGAACCCAAAACTCTACAACAACCACTATAACCAACTGCAAATTCAGATATCATATTTCATAATGTATACACTACTATAATGAGCCGAAATAGCATGCATACGTGTTTTTACCAAAGCGAATCCATATACAGGTTTGCAAATACTAACTTAAAAACTTCATAACTATTTCAGAGTTTAGTCATACCTATTTGTAGAATAAAACATGTGTCAGTATTCAGATCTAGTCTATCCATGATCAAACCACATAATGATAATACATTACAAGCCTTAATATCCCGATCCATCATCCATCATCATCCACATAGGTGCATCCTTGGTTCAGACCAAGAAAAACATCACAAACACATAACTTGCATACTGGATCTCACACTTCATTAGATATTCAATACTTGCACACCCTGGCCTAATGATCTTCTCCTCTTTATATAGTTTTAGGCCTTTCTCAATACCATGGACCAAAACCACTTAGTACCAATACCTTGGACCAAATACCTAGGGTCAATACCTCAGACCAGATACCTTGGATCAATACCATGGGTCAAAATACCATGGACCAAATACCTTGGACCAAAACTTAGCTTTCCAAGATATATGCATGCTTCCTTATGTGAAAGTGTGCATGTACGTTATACGCTTCTTTTGATCTATTAACCTGTGTCTATATACTGCTTTGTCAAGGTGAACCTACGCATACCTCTCTTTCTTCATTCTTTGTAACCTGATCATTAATTCTTTGCTATTGATGTACTACATTATGATATGTCATCTGAGTGAGTTTCCATCAAGGAAAACACTTGTATCATAATACCAACACTTCCCTTGCTGTCTCTGATGTCAGTATGGCGATGAGAGCTTGCCTCAGCTCTTGAGTGATGCCTTGGTTATTAACACCAAGTTCTTTCTCCTTGTGCCTTGTCCTTGTAAGGAGCCTCATGTTTGTCCTTATAATTGGAATCTCCAAATCTCCAACAGACATCATACTATGAGAAGATGAAGCGGAAAGGAAATCAACATCTTTTATCTCCTCTTTCTATTTGGAAAGATCTGATGAGGGTTTCTCATCATCCATTGTTGGTGGTTCGCTAACTGTTGTGGCAGATTCCCCAACTTCCTTTCTGACATACCCAAGTCCTATTCGACACGGTAGTTCCTCTACCTTGATGGGATTGATAATGCCTTGGCCATTAATGCCCAACACTTTTCCTTCATACCCCATTCTCTTCAATATTTTGGAGCCAATTCTTGCGGTATGATTTTCAAAAATAGCGAAATCATCATCAGGAAATATACATGAAGATGGAGAACTAATTTTTATATCACATCTGTCTCGCTACAACTTTTCCAAGGCCTTGTCATTTGCTTGCAGCTATCATAGCAAACTTTGTTTCTCCTCTTTCTCTTCATGTAGATGCATATTAAATTTACCATTCTCTATTTGAATATTATGTTTGTTTTTCTTCAGTTCTTCCATGGCCTCATTTGTGGCTTGCAACTAAATCTGCAATTGCTCCTTTTCCTCTGACTCTTTCTATAGAGTTTCATACACGATTTCCACTTTCTTGGAAAATTTTACCATGGTCTCGTACATCTGTTTCTCAGTCTCTGTCACTTCATGTTCCATTGTCGAAACTGCAATTCACATACACGTAAAGACCACTCTGATATCACTTGATCCAGGTCTGAGTATGAAGAAGGACCCTTCCAAGACATTTTAATTTCGTGATGTGTTAAATTTCATTTAAAAATAACATTAATGAATACATCTGCATGCGGAAAAGAAGAGGAACATAACAATTATCAGCACATGAAAACATAAGTGTTGATAATGGAGTTCGTCCAAGAGGGACTACGTCACTAGGCCCCGGTGTTAAGATGGTGTAGGTCACTGCATTAAGTTCTGTCAATAGAGGTGATGTATAGAAGAGATGATGTCGCGATAATACAAGGAAAAATTCCCTCATGCAGGAGTGGCTCTAAGAGATATTCCACAACTAGAACTCTCAATTAAAAGACTCCTATCAGTATGACACAAAAGCATGGATGAAGAACATCTCACCGACATGGCATAAAAGGGATTTCAAAAAACAAAACACGCATGACGACAAAAAGAGTATCCCAATAACATAAAACAAGGGATCTCAAAACATAACATGATGAGTTATGACAACAAGTACATCACATAGAAGATTCCGCATCAATTCAAAGAAGGAATCATGACAACATGTAATAAACAAGATCCTGCATCAACATCAATCAAGGATCCATACAACATAATGCATAAAGAATAAGTACATGAACACGTCATATACCGCACAAAAAAGGGACCATACGAAGCTTGATGTTCATATCTTTAGCAAAAACAATCCATGGTGAATCACGTTGTTCACATTGTTGATGCACAGGCAGGGCCCATTACAGATCCGAACTTTGGCTTCCCTTGCATTGATAGTTTTTTGGCTTGTCACAATTAGGGGCATCTGAAAAAGAAGCTATAAAAATACTGAAGCTAGCTGAACCATAAATCTCACAACATCAATCGCAAGAAGAAGACTGCTCTAAACTCTTTGTAATGTAGCTCTCTGGCTATCTGGCTTTGTAGCGCTCTGGCTATGTCACTGCAGTTCTGCGGCACTGCCTAATCCTCTAGTTCTTTGGCTCACCTTCTCACACTTCCTCAATCAAGCTCTGTGGCTTTGCGACACTCTAGCTTTCATGCGCTCTGGCTTTCAAGCTTCTCTATGTAACTCGTGGGCATTGTCTAGCTATCTTTGGTTTTGTCTAGCCCTCTTGTTCTACTGCTCTCCATTGGGCGTAGCCTCCTCCTTTACTCTCTAGCACTCAAGCTCTCGGGCACTCTCTAGCCTTAGCTCTCTACATTCATCATGTTTTATAACACATTTTTGTCACAAGGCCGCTTTAAACATGGAGTCTGTTGGTTTAGAATAGAAGCCCTTTGAATGGAAGGTTTGGATGGTGCAACAAAACCCCAAAATGGCTTTTTTTTCGTTCAAAATCAAAATACACAAAAACAATGAAAAATCTGAAAAATCAAACTTCAAATTTTATGAAATCAGGTCTATAAATCCTTTGGATCCGGCCCTTTGTCACAAATCACTATCGCTGATGTCAATGGCCCTGTATATTGGGGGGTCGCCAAACACTGATCGCTGAAATGCCAATTAGATCTAGACTGTTGATCTATTCCTTGATCGGACGGTCCAGTTTGCATTGCATGTTGCTATCACATCGCCCCTTGGTATCTGGAATCACCAATCTCCATTATGCTGGTCGCCGATATGCCAATATGCCGATTGCTGATATGCTGATTAAATCCTGACCATTGATCTATTTCTGATCCGACTGCTGAGATTGCACATCACCATCATCATATCACATAGCTATGGCCTAGGGGTCCTACCTTTGGCATCCATCGACACTGATATTGGCAATCACTAATCACACGTTTTAATTCCTGATCGTTGATACTGATTGTAATCGCTAATCAATTGCCTTAATTCCTGATATCGCATCCTACCTTCCTCTGATCTGATACATCGAAGATCGCTAATTGGGGATTCCACTACCCTTGCCTTAATCCACCCTTTAGACTCCTTCCAATGCGATTTTCCTTTTAAAGGCTAAAAACCCATTTTTAGAGGAAATGCCTCCTTTTTCAAAGGAACCAAGGCAAACTCTTTTTGCGATAACTTCATCATCCCGACTCAAATTGGAGTGTCATTCACACCCTTGGAATCAGAACGATGAGATCTACACACTGGTCCTAGGTCAAATTCATTCTAAGCACTTTGATTTTCGAGAATCCATAAGCCGTCTTTGTCCTATGTGTCTCTCTAGAGCCCCCTGGATCAGTATGTCAAGGCCTTCCACATTGCGTATGGAGTCTCCTTCCCATGGAACTTTGACACAAAATGATCTCAAACTCCTTTTAGTATGATGCTTCTTTCCATTTCAACCATTCCCTCCACTCTGCCAAATATTGAGCATCTTTTTTTGGGGGCTTAGGAATATCAGTGTCTATGAATTGCTTCAGCTTGTTTTCTTCCAACATTGCCTCCATCCTATCCTTCCAATAAATATATTTTGATCTACCTGCAAAGGCATATTCGAGTCTCAATTCATAGAACGACATCTTGCTAGCTCTGAAGAATGATACTACAAATTCGATTTCACCTGCAAATGGAAAACTCATATTCTCCTCTTCTAGAGTGATTTATGCTCTAATCCCATGTAGAAATTCCTTGTAGATTCAAACTGCTAATTTAATTTACTAAAACAATAGACTTGAATCTACTCTACTCATCAATGAAAACAATTAAATGATCATGAAATCACAAATCATACAAGAGAAATAATTCAATCAACACATTACATAATTATTTGTTGAGAAAAACCACAACTAAAAACCCCTGGTATCTATATATTGCATTAGTCAGAAAATATGAGAAGATTTAATGCTTTTCTCAAGCCCCAGGAACCTCTGCATTATCTTTATCAGTCTCAATGTGTCCTAGACAAGCCTTGGCCAATGCTTAACCTAATTTCTTCTTTCCCAAGTCCCTATTTCCTTTTGTTATTTCCCTTGGAATTAGCCCCTATTAATTAGGTAAATTCCTCAATATGAATTGCACAATCCTCATAGGACTTCCTCTGACTGCATGCACCACTTGTACAGTTTGAATAACTATACAAATTATAGTACATTGTCCTTGAACTCAATATCAATTGGGTAACTCCCATATCTAACATGCATGAGTTATTTATGGGTGAATCATTAGTTAACTGGTTGAAAACATGAAGCAACACCCCACTATCTTACCTCCTACTAGTTCCTCCATCATTTGGAACTAGTTTAACTTATTTTAACTCAATTAAATTGAATTAATTAATTAGAACTCAAAATAAACTCAACTAAGGCTCCTATAATGTAGGAGACACTCTACATGATCATGTTAGACCCTCAACTTCAATTAATTGAGCCAACTATGTCAATTCAACTTAGTTAACTCATACAAGTTGTCTTGTGATGTGGAATTATAATTTTATTCCTAATTTAATTGAAGGACACTTAAATTAGGATTTTCTTATTGAATTTTCAACATCTCTAAAACTCAAGATCCTCAGAGAGAATGTTTCCCTCTATGTGTGTTATTTGTCTTCCACTTGGCGTGATTCTACTACTACAAAACCATTTGTGCCCAACCAAGGAATCTACTCAGTGAAAAATATGAGTTGTTTTTGCTCCCTATGTGTGTTGAAATCACTATTCTAGGAAAATATAATTTTTTTCCACTCTGCAACTAAAAATCAAAACCTTGCCCAAGAATTTGTACTGCTTGGCTAGGTACTATGAAACACTGGAGAAGTTCAACATGTTGCTCCCTCTAAATAATGAAATCTTCTTCTTCCGCTTACAAGCTTCCGGGTTGATCAATCACGCTCTGATACAATGTGAAAATTTCAAGTTTGAAATCCTATTGTAGTAACTGGAAATTATTCTTCTAATTGTTAATTAATTGAACAATTTACTTGTTATGGAAAATATTGAATACATCACATTACAACCTTCACAAACAAAACTATGGAAAAATAATAGCACTGGAAACTGAGAAATATTCTAGCACACCAACAAAAATGAACCCAACTATTTTTAGAAAAATGTCCATGAGAAAACCCAATTGGGAAAACCGGTGCAACAGTTGAGGGTTTTATATTGTTATACAATAGTGAGAAATTATTAATACAACTGTAGGCTAAAATTTGGCAATCCTATAGAGAAAACTAATGGAAAAATTTCATTGAGGAATTTTCCTCACCCCATAAGAAATTCAGGATCTAACTGCCAGCTCCAGGTGAGCCGTGCAAACTACTTTTGTGCAAGCATGCATCACCTCAACACAGTATCTCCTAGCTTAACCTCAATCAGCTACTTCTCAAGCTTTCTAATCTTCTGCTAATTGGAAAAACATCTCTCCTGTGCTCTGGAAATTATTTATGACCTATGGAACTGAAACTCTCGTTCTTCCCAGCATAATCGAATTTCCTCTTAGAGGCTTTTTCACAGCCCTTGCATAGCTTCTCTGTGACTATCTCTACCTCTCTCCAATGTACTTCATCAGATCTAGAAAGATTCTTCTGACCTCAGTTTCCTGCCCCTCTTTGTCTCTATGTCCTTTTCTAAAGCTCTTACTATTTTGAAAATTGACTGCTACTCTTAGGAAAATCGATCACTCCAAGGAAATTGACCTCTCTATGTGTGTTCTCCATCTACCCATCGACTTCTTCTTATAACATTTTGTTGGGACTCCAACAAACAAGATTAAAATTAATCAGGGTTAAGATCATATCGAAATCGATCCATGTGAGTTTCTAGATGATTCACACCTTATCTCAATTAATATTGATTAATTAACTGGATTTTATAATTTTAGAGTTAGGAAAAGATAAAAAAATGGGCTAATAATCTAATTGAGATGCTTCTTGGTGGAATTTCCATAAACAATTTCTAGGTTATGGAAAACTCTTGTGTTTTAGACTCTCTGGGAATTTTTAAGACTAGAACACATCTGATGCTACAAAAACTAATAGTTAGAGCATACAAATCCCACATGGGTATTCCATTCTTTCGCAAGAGATCCTACTAAATATAACTCTTCCTATGATTTCCAACTATCCTTATTGATACCCAAGACTCCTTGATTCCAAGAAGCCCACAATGAGAAGACTCCTTTTCCATTGTAGGTGGTACTCTAACTAGTCAAAAAGCTCTAACTATTTGCATGAGCCTTCCCATGGGTTTTACCTAATCCTTACCCTGTTCCTATCACTTGCCTTCCTACTACAAGGAAATCCTCCATCAAAGCTCTCCAAATGATCTAGCCAACGTTCTATATTTTACGAGGGTATTGATTCCACTCCTCTATAAAATATCCTTCCATTAATATAGTTCTAACAATGCACCCCAAAAGAGCATATTCTTAGTGATCCTTCAAATGATTTTACCTACAAGAGCTAGGCTGAAGTAGGTTGGTTTTTTTATTCCTCATCCTCCCAAGAATTTGGGCTAAGAAAACACTTACCACTTTACCAGGGGAACTCCTCCTTTTTCTCACCCTCCTAACCGTAAGAATTGAAAGAAATTTTTTTATGAATCATTGTGACAATTCCTTTTAGTTATTTGGATATGAATGTTCAGTGAAAAATGATTATTTGCAATATTGATTTATGAAGGACTGATCTACCCACTCTACAAAGCCACCTCTTCACCCATAAAATGATTTTGGATTCCACCTTATTAAAATGCCATAATGAGTCCTCAAGCCTATAAGAATTTGGCATGAGGTGAAAACCTAGGTACTTGAAACCTACATCAATGCTACAGTTGGCGAATGGTAAAACTGACTCTAGGGATAAAGATAGGTCATCCCTAGGGAAATATAAATGTACATATGTATTTATAAAATTTATATCCTTATGAATTACTTTACAAAATATGTCCAAATTATTTGTAACAAGGTACCATTCCTGAGAGTGAAGTACGAACAGATTGATCAGACTGACAAAATCAACTGCCCACTTGTCAGATATCTGTATTATACATACTAGATGTGGTGGTAACTCATCATGATGTGATGGTTTGCCAACTCTTTGACGTACATCACACCCTTTGGTGTACTCTTTGGCATCCTTGTAGATTGTAGGCCACCATAATCTTGCATGCAAAACCTTTCTTATTGTCACTTTCCCTTCGAGTTGTCCCCCCACAACTCCAAAGTGGCATTCCCATAAAACATCTTATCGTTCATGTTGGAGGAGACATCACCGCAACACCTGGTTGAGTCCCAACTTGTATAGATGCCCTGTGATCAGCTGATAACCAACTACTTGCACCACCATATGTCTCCTCTACGTCGTCGTATATCCCTTTGGACATTTCCCTATGGTTAGGAAATTTGTGATTTCCTCTAAGTAATCTATATTAACTTGAATATAATAGAGGACATAATAGATTACAGAAAGCTCAAAGCCTAGTCAGAAAATACATAACTAACAAGACTAATCATAACTATAACTGAGGAGGAGGGATGCCTTTCCACAACTGAGGAAGGCTCTCTTGATCTTATCCTCGTTCATCTGATTCATGACCAACCACTTCCTCATGATATTTTATGCCTTTTATCCTTTGCTTCACACTACCACTACCAGTTCCTCTTGTCTCCTGCTCAATTGACTCCGCCCTTGCTTGACTGCTCTTTCTCTCATCCACCATCATGCCACAACTGCCTGTTCACTCTTAGTTCCTTCTCCCTCCATCGGCTGTCAATATTGGAACTCCAACAGTTGTCCATGCCACCTATCCTTGCTCTGCAAAACTCAAAATTAAAAACGAAGGCCCAACAATACACATGCATATTGGAATAAGTATGAATCAACATGTTAGGCGCTATTTGTGAGATGTAATTTGTAACGATAAAATGTGAGAGATGGGCTTATTTCTTTATATTTTATTAACGATTATTGTTTACTCTTCAAAATTCGTATTCAACAACTCATTTGTGTTAATTTTACTAATAAACTCCTAATTACAATCGACATCCATAACCTATGACTAATTATTTTGGTATTTTAAAGAGTTAAGATTCGAGCTAAAGATAACAAATGACATGGCATTATGACAAGAGTCATAATTAAAAATAACAAAGAAAATAACATTATTATGAGTCTTCCCCGGATGCGGGTGCCACAGGACAACGGGAGGATGAGCCACTTGGCTCCCACGTGATCGCACATGCCTTTCTCCATGCAGCTTAATTACCCAGGCTCGTCCGCCGTCAACTCGATTTTAAGGCGGGGTGGTAGCTCAGGACAGTTAATGCGGCCATGGATGACAGTTTGGCAAGGGCCGAAGGATGTTTCGAGAAAGGTCATGGCAATTTATACCCGGTCGAGGTCGACTTCTTGCCAATGCTCTGTGATTTACACAGTTAGTCTGGGGTCTGGCTTCTGTATGCTCTGCAGTGGGGGTAGGCCTGGAGCTGGCTGGGAAAAGCACCATCTCAGGTCACCCTCAACCTGGGCATTTCCACAGAGCGCAGAGGCTTAATTGCTGAATTTCGGAGGGAGAATTTGGAGGAAGGAAGGTGGTGGACTGAGTTTGGAGGGAGGAAGGTGGCGGCTGTTGAAAATCTCTGGTGGTGGGCGAACGAACTCACCATGGCTCGGCTTCGCCACAGACAACCATGCCGAAGAGGAAGGGGCTCAACCAGAGGTCGAGGACGAGGGCAGGCTGACCGGGAGCATCACCATTGCTGCTGCCAATTCTGCCACCGTCGCGTCGGGGTTGCACCTCTTCAAGCCGAGCAAGTTGTGGAGGTCAGTGGGGCGAACATGGAGGGGCCAGCCCTACCAACTTTTGGGTCTGTGGTCTTCACCCTGGGGAAGACGGGAGACTCTCATGGGGTCAGCGCGCACATCTCAGTGCTCTTCACAAGAACACCTGAAGCAGAAGGTGAGGGTTCTCCATCAGCAGGGGAAGTTCCTCCTCCAGATATCCCAGGTCAAGAATTGCCCCTGCCTCCTCCTTCAATCGAGGCCACGTCCTCTAGGAAAGCTGTCATGGAAGACCCTTCCTCATCCCAAGCAGCGAGGGCCAGCGATGCCGCCAAGTGGGCTGCTATGTGGAAGGGCATCCCTGAAGGGCTCGGTTGGTGTGAAATCGTGGAGGAGAAGCCACCCGAGGAGGTCTCACCAGCTTCAGCACGCCCCTGACTCGGCGTCCCTCTCGTTTCTCAGGTCCAGCTTCTGTTTTATCTTGTTTTTTCATACCACGGGTATCATCCCGCCTTGGTTTTATGCAATCTCGGGTCACAGTCCATTTTGTAAAGTCTGTAGCGCTAGTTAAAGTCTGCGTGTCGGTTCATGGCTATGTCGGTTCTTGGCTATGTTGGTTCTTGGCTATGTCAGTAGGGACAGAGAAGACAGCCCCTGCGTGGGCTGGTTTAGTTTTGAGTCTCTGGTCTGTAATTTTGCCTTTCTCGGTTCATTCTAATGAACCTGTAGGTTGTCCAGATGTTTTAAGGTTGCATGAATCCCCTGCGTGGGAGTTTCTAAATAGTTTTGCCAGAACCATGGCTTCTCAGTTAGCCATGGAATCCATGTTATTTCCAGCTACATTGCTTGTAATTTCCTCTCTGTACATATAATAGAATCTTAGACTTTTACCGAGAAAAAAAAAAAAAAAAACATTATTATGAGTCTTAGATTCAAAAACTTGAAGTATGTAAACTAGATGTGATGTAAATCCCCTTATTAACAAGAACTGACAATGTTCATAACACATGAAGTCAAGCAGGGATTAAAAGAGCAAGATTTCTAAGTTTTTTTGGAAATTTCTCATTAAGTGACGCATAACATAGTGTGCATATGTAAATTATGTAATAGATTTAATGTTGTGAAAAGGTATATCATAGTAAAGAATAAATAAAAGCTAATTAAAAGAAATGTTATTTTATTCTTTAGTTGTGAAATATAAGAATTGTGTGATGAACCATTGCTCATTAACTAACCAAACATTGAAAGAAAAGACATTAATAGATTATTACAAAATCATTTTTCCTTTTAATATTTTAAAATATTTTCTATTATTTGTAAGTGGTTTTAAAAATTAGTTTTCTTACAAATATTTTGAAATACCCTTAATTTGCAATTTGAAAAGGGGTAAAACATTAATTTTGATTACTAATATAGATGCATTTTTAAAAGAAAAAAATGTAATAATGTAAAACAAAATTACAAAATTACAAAAAATATCTTAGTTTCATCCATTCTATCTTAGGAATCTTAAATCAGGAAGGCGAAAATTCAAGGCCTACAAATCATTAACAATATCTCACGCTTAATAATTAATATTTTCTCAAACACTTAATAATAACCCCATAGTGTTTACAATTGTTTCTGGCCTTAAAACATTACTATAACGATAGGGAATAAATTTCAGGATTTTTATTTAGTTATTAAATAGATGGTTGAGATTTGAGATTGAAGTAATATTCTTAGTCATATCCAAAATTAGATGGTTGAAATTTATTTTTCACCATAATGTTTTGTGTTTTTTTTCCTAATATAATTTTTTGATTCCTTTTAACAATTGTAAGGGATTTTATTAAATGTGACCAGTGCGTTTCCCTCCAAAGTGTACCTAAGCGTTTTGATTTACACAATCCATCAATCTGTTTGAGCAATCAACTATTTCCTTAATTCATGTTACTTGGCTTGTATTGTTCGGTTTGGCTTGGCTTGGCTTGATGCATAAGTTCTTAGGTGAATAAACCTTCATACCAATAGTACATTTTCCTTTGAATACCATTGTTTGCATAAGTTATTGATGGTTTTGGAAGGCCATACAACTCCAGTAAAGTGTATTTCTACACGCATTGATGATTCAATGAACTGCTACATGATTTGATGAATTTCCCCATGGTAGCATTGATGGGGAAATTTGAGAATTTCATGTACTACATGATGGTGTGGATGAAACAAATAGATTCATTGATGTTCCCATTATATCAGTGGGTTTGATGGGTTTTATTCTCTGGGTTTTTAAAGTGTCTTTAAATTATCGTATTTGAAAGTTTTCTTTAAACTTGAGTGTGTTGAGAGCTTATTGAAGTGCTTTAGGTGATAGCATAGAACTTTTTATTGTGAAGTGCAAATTGATATATTTTTCCAAAATGTTATTGTAATTGCATGTTATTGGACTCCAATGGCATGTTTATGGTTGTTAGATTGTCTTTATGGTTTTATGGCTTGATTTGTAATGAGATTTTGAAGCAGAGTTACACAAGGCTATTAACCATAAAGATAACTAATTGCAAACTGATTTTTATGGCTTCATTTCAATGAATTTTGGTTTTTTGCTACAATTATGAAAATATATGTGTAATCGTATGCCCTAATGAATTTGAAAGAGTGGAAACTAGATGAAAACTCAAAACATTTTCATGATTAACAACTTCAAGCGGAAGAGAAACTAGTCGAGTGAGATCGGTGGGAATGGTTTGAAATGATTCTATATCAAATGGTGATATTGATTTATTTATATTGGTTGGAATGGTTTGAAATTAATATCTATCAAATGGTGATAATGATTTATTCAGATTGGTCTACCACAGATCTAGAATAATTTTTTTGAGGATGGGTCTTATAAAAGTTGTTCTTTGTATTCATTGAAATAGGTCTTAAAACTTTTCCATAGAGGATGTATCATGCATAATGGACATTCTATATCATTTTTTTGATTGTTCTCTTTTACTAGTTATGGGATATGTCCATTTTTCAAAATTGGCCTCATAGGCCTTCTCACATTAAAATTATCAAGAGTGGAAATCAAAACTTCAAGTTCTAGTCTTTAAATTTATTTGTTGATCCCAAAAATAGACCCTAGGTATGATTGCAATAATTATTTTGTGTGTAGAACCAATTCCAACTCATAGCATAAACAATGGAAGGCTGTAAACGGCCATGTTCATGCATCTCTGGATTGAGTTGTGGAATTGTTGGGGTTGTTGGATATTGCCAACATATAGGGGGTCTCCTCGAGGTGAAGTCCCAACTAGACCTCACACAATTTGGAGTAGCAGCCCCATCTAGAGTATCGACTTGGCCCCCATAACACAAAGGTTCATCTCGGTTTCAACGGATAACATAAGAGATTATGTACATAAACCTTAAATAGGCAAGTAAGTTGACATTGTGAAAAATAAATTGCAATGTGTAAAAGGATACCTTCATGAGAGGGAGACAAAAATTGAGTCTCTGGAAGGAAGTAATAGTACTAACCTAAGAGAGACACACTAAAGAACAAAAAGATTCTTTAGAAGAATAGTTCACATAATGATTGTAAAGTGAATACAAAATACATTCAATAAGATAAGTACGAGAGCCACTGAAATAGTTTAATTTCTCCAGTACCTATGAACACAACATATATCGTAAAAATCCCAAGAATAGTCTTAAAACATTTGTGATACATGCATGAAAATGTGTTAGCTTATTGAATTTCAATTAGGTGAAAGGTTGAAGTACACAGTTACAATGATGAGACACTAGTTCCAGTAGTGGAACATTAAGTCACTTCTTGCTTCTACAAAAAATATTTTTTCTCTCTTATGCCAAGTAGAGAAGCCAAGCCTAGCTCTCTAAAGCTTAAGCCTCCAAAATCCTTTTGCTTGAGTTATGAGGTTGCTTTTATACCAAGAGGAATGAATTTGCATCTCCCCTTTACTCTTGGTTTACCCTCATGACTCTTGGACTTCTAATATGTCCTTTGAACATCTAAACCACTCTTGAAGTTCTAAAAGATATTTGCAATTCTCCATGCGACTTTTTGACTTCTCCTAAAAACATTTTGTCCATATATGACTAACTGAATTTTGATATTCCGCACATGACTCTTGGACTTCCACACATTACATTTTGTCCTTTTCCTTGAATATCCATCATTACATTCCACATGATGATGTGGCATGACACATGGACACATATTGACTATTATGATGACACTTGTACAAGTACAACTTGACAATGATGACATGGACTTCATGATGAGGTGACAATGCCAAGTTATCTTCCTTGTTGCTTCATCTTGCATTCTTGGTGATAGATTTGATCTATGCTTCATCTTCATGAAGGATCCAATTTGTTCTTATATTTACCCTCCAAAGGTTTTTGAGCCAGTATCACAATCCTATGAGTCATCATGAAATTTCTTCTTTTTGTCACGATCCATTATCAGCTTCATGTCTCTATGATAGCTCTTTTGTTCGTAGTCTCCACAGGTGTTTCTTTTGTGTTTTCCCCTTGTTATCTACTTTGAGCATCAAATTGTCATGCTAAGAAGGTACTCCTGCCAATGAAAATCATTCATGACAAAGTTAAATTAGTCTTAAAGATATTTATTCTATCATAACCTAGCTCATGGGATGATTAGCTCATAGTAGGCCTCTGAGAGGGTCAAAATAAGGAGGCTTGATTAGGAGGGTGTATTCAAACTCATCAATGGCTTATGAAGGCTCCACTATTCATTTTTATTTCACTGAAGAAAGTGAAAGGTCAAGTCTAACAAGAGGCATTCAAGGTGCGCTTGTGCACTCAAGCAAGTGAAAGAGAGAACTCAAGGGTGGAGTGTACAGGTCCAAAGAACACAGGGAATCATTCATGGGTTTAGGGTGTGATTTTGTGCTCATGGAGGCTAAGGAGGGCACAAAGGCACACACAAAAGGGATGAAGGGGCCAATATTTGATGCTTCCTAGTGCGCTCATGCACTCAAGGGAACTAAGGAGGGCACAGTTCTTTGAGTCGAAGGAGTGCGCTCAAATGAAGGCTTAAGGCTTCATGACTGTGTCGTGCATCCTAAGGGAAGAAGGAAGGATGGAGGATTCAAGCTTCATGAATGTGCCATGCACTTCAAGGCTTCGTGCTTTGTTCTTTCAAAGCGTGCTTTGTTGTTCCAAATTTTGCTTCATTGTTTCAAATTGCGCTTCATCATTTAGAAGTGCGCTTCATTGTTATGAACTGCGCTTCATTGTTCCAAAGTGTGGTCATGATTAGGGGGGAGAAACTCTCTCCAATAGTGGCTTCTTATTCATCTGGAATGCACTTTTCACTGAGGGAGGGAGAAAAAGGCTAGGTCACTTATCCTATGAGGTACTAATGCATTACAAGAGAGAGGTGAATTTATAAAATAATTAGTGCACAAGTATGGGAGGAAAGGATACATCAATTAGGCTCATGAATAGGTGGCACTCAACTCCTGGTGAAATATTGAAGCTTTCTAACTTTCACTGGGCAGGATTACTAAGAAGAGCTCTCAAAATGGTTGTGTATGACCAACAGAGTAGGAGAAAGAAATGCATCCTAACATGACCCAATGATGGATACACACACTAATGAAACCTTGAAGAAATAGCCAAGCGACACCTATTTCTAAGTGTGACAGTTGAAATGACACATTACAACCCTTAGAATACTAGTTACGACATGAGTGATTATTGTGATGAAAAGGTGTGCTAAGCTATAGGAATGAACCTAGCATATATTCCAATGATATGTATGACCATGTAATGTAGAAGGGTGTGCCATAACTAACTTTGGTGATACAAATAGTTGTGACACATGCAGGAGTGCAAACAACCAAAGCCACACCAGTGACAGGAGGAAAACATGAAGACAACACTTGAAAAATGTGAATGACCTTGAAAGAGACACATGTTAGAGTGAAGATAACATGAAAATGACACTTATTAAAGTGAAAGTGAGAAAAGGTGACAGTCCCAAATGTGAAAGTGACACTTGTAAAAGAGAAAGTGTGAAAAAACGACAGTTAAGAAAATTCACCAAAACATAAGTACAATCACAACAAAAGTGGGGGGGCTTTTCAATGAAATATGTGCATTGGCTATCTTCATGAGTTGAAAATTACACATGCACGACCTTTATGGATGATGATTTTCCTATTCGAGCTTGTATAAGAGAAAGTTTTCTCATGAGTTCAATCAGGGTTGTGCGTGTGTGAGCAAGTGACTTGATAGTTTAAAACTAGGAAGAAGAATTAAATTCTTTACAAAACATCAAACAATGATGGAGTAACCATAAGATGATAGACAGTAATATCCTCAATAGGCTCCAAAATTCAAATGTAAGGAAAGTTTTGGAGGGTGTTGATCGCAACGTCAATACTTGGTGACACATTGGTACATCCCTAGCTTCTATGTTTAGGTTGAATCTCTAAGTGTAAGGTCTCAGTATTTCAGGAAGTATTGATTTTCCATACAGGTTACGCTGGTTTCATTACTTATCCTAGTTAAATATATATTCCCTTCTATTCTTTGTTCATGTTGAAACACATCAATATAAGACTAGTCATGCCTCGACTATTTCGATAGGGGAGAAGGATAGTAAGTATATCGAGATTTTAAGCATATTCCTTAGTGTTTCTTTGTTGCTAGCGAGCTTGAATAGTACCCTGTTAGGGTCACCTCAAGGGAACATAAGCATCACTTCGGTTCTAGCAGGCCTGTACAATACCCCAACGAAGTTGCTTGTTTCACCTCTCTGCACAGGAAGCCTCTCTTCTTTCACCCTTTATTTATTTTATTTACAAAACTATGCTTAGGAACTTATTTTTTTATTAGGGCAGAAGAGGGACTGCACCTTATTGAGATTATAAGAGGTTTTTCCTTGTTTTAAGGGATTTAAAAGATACATGCTCATTCAATAGAAGGTTGAGTTAAGAATGAAGTTCCTAATAGAGATACGTCCTTCGTATTTTAACCAAAGGCATTTTGTTTGGAATGAATTGTATTTTCCACTCAGACATCATTTAGTTTAAAGATATATAAACCTAATATAGAGAAGACGTAACAGATTGGCCAAACATTTTTCATCATCACAACTGCCCTTTTCAAGTTTATCCACATCGTTTTTTGGGTGAAAGGAACATCATTCATGAAAATTCTTACTAAACAAAACGAAAGGAAATTACATGACAAGAAAACAGAACAAAACCAAAGAACAAAGAAAATGGAGGTGGAACATAAAACAACATGCAAAATATATAATGAGAAAACAAATAAATGTATAGACTTGATGGAAAGCATGATAGATGGTGGATGCAATTCAAAGGAAGCTAAATTTAACTAAGCCTACTCCTAACCTAATCAACTAGAAGGTCGGGGCTAAGTGTAATGATATTTCCAATGTAGCCATTGATGTTCCCAATCTACAACAACAAAGATACAAGCAATTAAAAGTAATATAAAACAATGTGCAATAAAAAAGATAAGAACTCTTAAAACTTGTACAACTAACTGAAGGTATTTCTTGTTAAGAGAAGAATTTTCCATACTAACTGGTTTGATCTAGTTTTGAACTTTACCTTGTTGCTTGAAATATTGATCATACAAACCTCGCAGGTTTCTCATGAATACACATTCATCTATGTTTCAGTTCTTGCAAACATGAGAAAATATTGAAACTTGTTATTTATAATAGAGCTTTCCAGGTAATATTTCTCTAACCATTCAACAATTTGATCATGATATTCATAACCACTTTGAATACCCTGAGACTAATGAGAAGGTACATTCTGAGTTAAAACATTCAAATCACAAAGATAATCTTTGGTATAATGATCAAATTGAGCGTCCTTCAAAAAATTAAATCAAATTCAAGACTTGAATTATGCATATTCATGCGATCTTGAAAACCAGAGGAATGGGTTTTCATTTTAGGCTCCATGTAGTTACTGAACCATTCCAAGTTTTCCTTAGTAGGACGTGGATCATAAGAATTGGATGGAGGTTGAATGGACATATCAACAATTTGATATTAAGATTTCTCAAATTTAACATCATCACAAGGGGGAACCCAAATTGGTACTGGAAAAGGACGAGGACAAGGAACAAAACAAATGGAAGTTTCCTCCTCAAAAGATTGAGGTATCCAATGGTTTACAAAATTTGGGGAGAGAAAATCATCTGGGGGTTTGGATTCAAAATATCTCAAAGAAACTATAATAAAATTATGAAAATTTTCCATAATGAAATCTAAAGCAATAACTCCCTCAAGAAATTCACAGCACAGGTGAAGAAATTGATTAAGAAACTCCTTTTCATATTCACCAAGTTCCATTCTAAGTAAATTGATTTTATCACATACATCTTGATAATCATACATGTCAAAGGCTTTATGAAGCTCCTTAACAAGTTGTTCGAATGAATGGATAGAAGCAGTAGGTAATGTATGACACCGTTTCTTAACTTCACCTTCAAATGTGATGCGGAACAACTTGGCCATGGCATATTTACAATGATTTCTATTAAAGAGACAAAAATGCATAAATTGAAAGAAGTGTCCAAGGACAGTTAGTCCACTCTCACCATCGAACTTGAATTGAGACAATTCATGAATGATTTCCGCAGGTACAATAAAATCAAGCTCTTTAGAAAAACATCTCTGGATTAGAATTTGGGAAACATCCATTTAAGATAAGAGATTCAAAACAAACTCAATGAGCACATATTTTCATATTTCCCTTCTAGCGCCAAAATGTTGACGGTGCTAGATAAAACTAACATACAAGGGGTCTCCCCGATGTGAAGTCCCAACTAGACCTCACCCAATTTGGAGAAGGAGCAACATCTGGATTATAAACCTGACAACCATAACAAAAAGGTTCATCCTGGTTTCAAGAGATATCATAAGAGATTATGTACATAAACCTTGAACAAGCAAGTAAGTTGACATTGTGAAACACTAATTGCAATGTGTAAAAGGAGATATTCATGAGCGTGAGATAAAAAGTGAGTCTCTGGAGGAATTGACAGTACTAACTTTAAGAGGGACACATGAGAGCACAAAAACATTCTTTAGAAAATTAGTTCACATAATGATTAACCATGTAAACTTTGAAACGGGAACTGATACTGTTACCCGTTTCGTAGAGATAGAAAAAAAATGACCTGATTTTCAAAAGTGGTGATGCAGAATACACATGTTTTTTTTAGAACATGGTTTTTGGAACTTTAATATTTTTTCATGTTCAAGGATGAAATCAAGTTTTAGAATGGTAGTGATTTTCATGCTGATTTTAAAAAGTGAGTATTCTGCATCACACCTTTTTTTTAAAAAACCTATTTTTTGACTTTTAATTTTCTAATGTGTGAAATGTGAAAAATTATTTTCTAAATTTGATAATTTTTGAAGTCGTCATCTTATTCATATTTTCTTGTTCTCTATCTTAATTTTTTATTTTTTATTTTAGGGGGGTTTTTATTGTTTTGCGTTTTTAAATTAGAAAAGTCGATAGTTTGATTTAGATAGTCTTACATTATTTATACATCCTTAATTAATTTTTCAATTCCACATGAAATAATTGTTTCTAGAGAAAACAACATTTTTTAACAATGGACATAAAATAACCATTTTAACATAAATATAACAAAAAAACTAAACGTTTTGATAATTTTTTGCTAGAATTAACATGTCAAAATCACAATTTTTATACAAAAATATTAACTAAAAATAGTCAAATAATATTTTTTTTTATGAATTTCATGTCAAAAAATAATAATAACAACTTTTTTTTTCAAAGAATAATAATTAACTTAAAAATCAATGCGAAAATCACAAATTACAAATATTGAACACATAAGAACTTTAATTCTTGATTATTCTTTTCATGAAATGTCAGAGTCAAAATATTGCAAAGCTTGATTTCCAGGTATAACTTAAATTTAATCAACAATGTCACGTAATCCAAACTCTTCGTCCTCTAGAGTTTCATCATTGTCATCTTCCACAATATTTTCTGCTTCCTTTTGCGCAATTTCCTCTTCTAATGGGCCTTTGATGTCTGAAAATCTCCCAATATATGTCTTTCCAAACATTCCATGTAATGGTGGTTGGGGTTCCTTTGCCTTTTTTGCCAGACGTGATTCATTAAAGTCCCATTTCCTCAACCCAATTTCTTGCATTTCATCTGGAAGACCCACCCACCCGGCCCACCCGGGTCGAATATCTTACAGGGATTTTCGATCCCAAGCAAATATTGAAATATTAATATAACAATTTATATTAATGAATAATTTGTTATAAAATAAATAAATAAACCAAGTATATCACATAATATCATAAAATGAATTATATTTCTTATCCCAAAGAGAACTGTGATCTATTACATAATGTCATATATCATCTAGGTTGTAAAATGCAAAACCAAATCGCACCCATAAAGATCAACAAATATTTTTCAAATAAATATTATATTAGTGATTATGCTGAAGAATACGGAGTGTATGAGTACAGAAAGCTAAGGATGAAAATGGAGTATAGAAACATTAATTTTCACTATGTGAATAAGAAGAACAATGAGAATAAAAATCTACTAATATTGTGCTGGTGATTCATTGGTTCCAATATCTTGATTTGTTTGTGTTAATGTTTGCAACAAGGTTGTCGTGCCAACAATTCTAGAAGATGAACAAATAAACACTTTAATACCTACTATGACCCACACTTTAATACCTACTATGACCCATGACCTACTGCCTTTACTTTGAGATACTCTAAAAAAACATTCACAAGTCTTAGATTCCTAACTAGCTTTATTGCTTCCCTGCTGTCTGAATTTCAACCTCGGCAGCCAGCACATTCCTTTGATTATCATGTTCCGCTTTCTTTATAACATGGGTTGCTGTGTTGGCTGGCTCTTTAAACTTGGCATATATATCACCTTTGTAGAATTGCCTCGTTCTTAGGACAAGAATAAAAGAAGTCATGGCTCCAAAAAGCATTACAGTTGTCATAATGATAAACGAAAGCTGAAAACATTTATGCCCAGTGCAAGTAAGCCCGCTCTGAGATGAACAAGTCCCAAGAGAAGTACATTGCTTTCTTGCCTCTTGGTCATACATGTGCCCCACACCTCTGACAGCCAGAAGATAAACTCCCAAGGGGCTCTCAACCACTCCAAAATTATAAAGAGTGGCATAATACTTGATACCAAATATCTCTGAGATGACTGCATTATTTAGAGGTCACTGAGCTCCCAAACACATTCCATTTATAATGGACGCTATGTACAGTGAACCCGGAAGTGCGAAAGCTATGAAAATATGTCCAATGCAAGCAATAAGCAAAATTATGGTAAACATCAGTGGCCTAGGAAATTTATACTTCTGGAGAATATCTTACAGGGATTTTCGATCCCAAGCAAAAATGCGTTGGGAGTCGAATGTTTACTACTAGACAACTAAACCCAATGACGGGAAGGGCCACCCCCGCGCAGACCTCAACACCTGTAAATTAAAAAAACAATTCCATTTCAATATTATTCCTCATAACAATTATCAAGTTTCCTAATAACCACATTAACTTTTAGTTAACGAATTACAACTACTTGGGGTGTCACATCGGACCTTTTAAATTTCCATAGAAGAATCAAGAATATATGGAGAAGCCAAAGAAGATGCTAGATAAACTAAATTTAACTTATCTCATTCTTCCATTAAACTGTGACATTCTTCCACGGATGTAGTGACTACACTTATTTCTCTAAGCCCCAACACTTGTGCCATTCCCTAAATTTCTCCATCCATATGTGGAGCTCAAATTAGTAATTGCCTTCTCTAAATTAGTACTTGTCAGAATTATGTGTTGACAACAAATATTATTACAAGGTTGTGCATTTATAACCAACATTGTTACAATGTTGTGCATTTTCGTTTTCATAATATGATTTGGTGTGGTTTGATTTAGAAATTCATCGGATGTAAAGTGAAGTGTTAGATCTATACATGGTTTACATATTTTCGTTCTAATTTTTAGTAAGCATTTTTCAAGAACCAAAGAACTCTAATACTAGCAATTGCACCTAAAGCTACACCTAAGGAATGAAACATTTAGAAAATCATCTTGCCACCAATAAAGCCCACCACTACTAAATTGACGTGCTTAAAAGCTACCAAAATATTAAATGCAAACATTATTAATAATGATTTAAATGATTGATTTTATTCTAACTTACAGATGGTTTTGATACTCACATCATAATTTATGAGCCCATTAGAGTTCATAACATTGAATGTGAAAACTTATTCGATAATCACAACTATTTCATAATACATGCCACTTAGCCTTGATGCAAATCCCGGCATAAATCATATCTTTGAACAAACTTTCGCTGTTTATCTCTAGGATTTCATAATAGCAGATCCAACCTGAGAAATCGCACCGTTTGGAACGATAATACATCAATTTTCCTTTTTGTTGTCATGTCCATTCATAAATGCACTGTGCAAAAATCAATAAATCGTCCCTGAATAAGCGTAGTTCGGTTGTTTTTATGCCATATGATTAGCCTTGCACAGAAAATATGCATCGAATCCATGCCAAAATGTTCAAGATACCTTCATTTAGTCCAATAACACTCTACATAATTTTAAATTTGGTTGTATTCCTATTGCGGGAAGAATCTGAGAGAGTATGGATCATTGAAGACCCTGTAATCTATTTAAGCTAGTCTTGAGCTCAGTTTTGTGGGTTCAGAAATTTTGGAAAGAACGCACAGTCGAAATTTCAGTGGTCTATATTTTCTTTGTTCCCTGAACCCACAGGGTTGCGCCCGCGCAGGGCCACCCCCGGGCTGCCTCGCCCCGCCCGACCGGCCGCGGGTCGATTCCGGGAATCGACCCGCCGCTTGTCGGGCGGGGCGGGACGGCCCGGGGTGGCGCTGCGCCCGCGTAGGGCCACCCCAGGCCGCCCCGCCCCGCCCGCGCCGACCGATGGCGGGTCGATTCGGGAATCGACATGGACCCAAATTCAAATCAACCCAATCCTGCAAATACTGCTAGAGTGTTTGCCCTAGTGGTCTGCTTGACAACTGTGATTGTAATACTCATGATCTTGTCGTTTTCGTATCTCTTCTTACGCTATCGCTCCACTGTTCCGTTACTCGATCCGCTAAGATGGGATAACCAGCGCGCCATCGCCCTTCATACCGCCCACTTGAACAACGACGGCGTTGTAATTGGGATCGAGGAGGAGACCTTGGATTCAATCCCAAGATGTTATATTCCAAGAAAGTTTGCCAATCCTTCAATTCTGCAAAAGAAAATGAATTAGATGAAGCAGAGGATAAAAAGTGTTGCTCGATTTGCCTGAGCGATTACAAGGAGTCGGAGCTTGTGAGGGTTATGCCTGATTGCACTCACATGTTCCACATGAATTGCATCGACAAATGGCTTCGCTTGCACGCAACATGCCCCATCTGCCGAACTTCTCCTCTTCCTTCACTGCGCTCCACTCCTCTCGCACAAGAAGCCCCTCCAACTACTATTCTCACAGTACATGATCATGATTCGACCCGCCCTCTCGCACGAGAATCCCCTCCAACTACTATTCTCACAGTACATGATCATGATTCCACCCGCCCTTTCCCAAGATAAAGCAGGGGATATTGTACTGTAACATACACTAAAATTCTGATGTTCTTTCACAAAATTTCTTGATGCTTGCCTATGTTTCCATATCATATATATAGATATCTTGCAATTCATCACATGATGCCCATGATTCATATGAATTCAGGTGGAAATCTTGTAATTTTTGCTAGAAAGCCTAAATTTGGTAAATCGTTTGGTACTTGGATGTTATCTAAATCAGTGAAGATATCAGAGAAAAACGATTGTCTTTTGTTGCTTAAAATATTTTTCAAATGCAGGGCAACACACAGAAAATGTTAGTGTGGAGTATTTATAGGAGCCGGGGCCACTTTGGCAATTCCGTGGCTGGACTGGACAGGACAAATTTAATCCAACCACAACTATGGCAGCAAAGCAATATGTTTATCCACCAATAATAACTTTTTTTCATTGGGTACTTGTTATATTTTTTTATACACATCATAAGTAAAATATGAAACCATTCTCATCCTATCTTTTGTAGTTGCTTCAAAGGGTTTAAGAAAAAGTTATTCGAATCAATAAAAAAGATATTTATCTTTCTGTATTAATTTGTATTTTCATATAAATAAAAAATTGAATAAACGATTGATAAAAAGATCCCAAGCAATTTTTTACACTTCTCTCGCAGCTTCAACATGTCGACTAGCTCCCTTTCATGGGTCTCTTCAAAGGCTAGGCTTTTATTCTTGATGATTGTAAACATGCCAAGACGACAATCATATCCATGCAGCAGTTCCTCATTGGAGCAACAGTTCAAATCACGTCGTGATGTCAAATGTGAATAATACACTACCAAGATAAACGTAAGCTATGATCAATATCAAACAAACCGACCATCATCGTCTTCCTTTTTCATATATTTCTCTGCACGTCAACTTCTACAGCCTACGGATACGCTTTTCCTGCAACGGATTGATCACACGCTGCTTAATACAGTGTGGACGAACATACCAAACTGCCATGGACAAACCACGACCATACAAGAACAACCACAGGTATATCAAATGATTCATATCATTTAGTCGATCAACAATTTAATTTGACCTATACAAATAACAATTTTGATTATGGTCAAATTATTTTAATTATAATCAATTATGGTTATGATAGTTATCCATAACATAATTTATGGTCAGATTATTTTAATTATAATCAATTATGGTTATGATAATTATCCATAACATTCCATTATTGTTTAGCATAGTGAATTATGATTAGTAATGATCAATTTCAGTTTATTTTTGGTTAATTTCTGTCCATTTTTGTCAACCTCATTAACTATAGTCAACTCTCATGAACTTTCTTGGAATATAACATCTTGGGGAGTGAATCCAAGGTCTCCTCCTCGATCCAAATTACAACGCCGTCGTTGTTCAAGCGGGCGGTATGAAGAGCGATGGCGCGCTGGTTAGCCCAGCTTAGTGGATCGAGTAACAGAATAGTGCAGCGGTAGCGTAAGAAGAGATACGAAAACAACAAGATCATGAGTATTACAATCACAGTTGTCAAGGAGACCACTAGGGCAAACACTCTAGTAGTATTTGCAGGATTGGGTTGATTTGAATTTGGGTCCATGTTGATTCCCGGAATCGACCCGCCGCCGGTCAGGCGGGGCGGGGCGGCCCGGGGGTGGCCCTGCGCGGGCGCAGCCCTGTGGGTTCAGGGAACAAAGAAGATATAGACCACTGAAATTCCGACTCTGTTCTTTCCAAAATTTCTGAACCCACAAAACTGAGCTCGAGACCAACTTGAATAGATTACAAGGTCTTCAATGATCCATACTCTCTCAGATTCTTCCCACAATAGGAATACAACCAAATTTAAAATTATGTAGAGCGTTATTGGACTAAATGACGGTATCTTGAACATTTTGGCATGGATTCGATGCATATTTTCTGTGCAAGGCTAATCAGATGGCATAAAAACAACCGAACTACGCTTATTCAGGGTCGATTTATTGATTTTTGCACAGTGCATTTATGAATGGACATGACAACAAAAAGGAAAATTGATGTATTATCATTCCAAACGGTGCGATTTCTCAGGTTTGATCTACTATTATGAAATCCTAGAGATAAACAACAAAAGTTTGTTCAAAGATATGATTTATGCCGGGATTTGCATCAAGGCTAAGTGGCATGTATTATGAAATAGTTGTGATTATGGAATAAGTTTTCACATTCAATGTTATGAACTCTAATGGGCTCATAAATTATGATGTGAGTATCAAAACCATCTGTAAGTTAGAATAAAATCAATCATTTAAATCATTATTAATAATGTTTGCATTTAATATTTTGGTAGTTTTTAAGCACATCAATTTAGTAGTGGTGGGCTTTATTGGTGGCAAGATGATTTTCCAAATGTTTCATTCCTTAGGTGTAGCTTTAGGTGCAATTGCTAGTATTAGAGTTCTTTGGTTCTTGAAAAATGCTTACTAAAAATTAGAACGAAAATATGTAAACCATGTATAGATCTAACACTTCACTTTACATCCGATGAATTTCTAAATCAAACCACACCAAATCATATTATGAAAACAAAAGTGCACAACATTGTAACAATGTTGGTTATAAATGCACAACCTTGTAATAATATTTGTTGTCAACACATAATTCTGACAAGTACTAATTTAGAGAAGGCAATTACTAATTTGAGCTCCACATATGGATGGAGAAATTTAGGGAATGGCACAAGTGTTGGGGCTTAGAGAAATAAGTGTAGTCACTACATTCGTGGAAGAACGTCACAGGTTAATGGAAGAATGAGATAAGTTAAATTTAGTTTATCTAGCATCTTCTTTGGCTTCTCCATATATTCTTGATTCTTCTATGGATATTTAAAAGGTCCGATGTGACACCCCAAGTAGTTGTAATTCCCCAAGTAGTTGTAATTCGTTAACTAAAAATTAATGTGGTTATTAGGAAACCTTATAATTGTTATGAGGAATAATATTGAAATGGAATTGTTTTTTTAATTTACAGGTGTTGAGGTCTGCGCGGGGGTGGCCCTTCCCGTCATTGGGTTTAGTTGTCTAGTAGTAAACATTCGACTCCCAACGCATTTTTGCTTGGGATCGAAAATCCCTGTAAGATATTCTCCAGAAGTATAAATTTCCTAGGCCACTGATGTTTACCATAATTTTGCTTATTGCTTGCATTGGACATATTTTCATAGCTTTCGCACTTCCGGGTTCACTGTACATAGCGTCCATTATAAATGGACTGTGTTTGGGAGCTCATTGGCCTCTAAATAATGCAATCATCTTAGAGATATTTGGTATCAAGTATTATGCCACTCTTTATAATTTTGGAGCGGTTGTGAGCCCCTTGGGAGTTTATCTTCTGTCTGCCAGAGGTGTGGGGCACATGTATGACCAAGAGGCAAGAAAGCAGTGTACTGCTCTTGGGACTTGTGCGTCTCAGAGCGGGCTTACTTGCACTGGGCATAAATGTTTTCAGCTTTCGTTTATCATTATGACAACCGTAACGCTTTTTGGAGCCATGATTTCTTTTATTCTTGTCCTGAGAACGAGGCAATTCTACAAAGGTGATATATATGCCAAGTTTAAAGAGCCAGCCAACACAGCAACCCATGTTATAAAGAAAGTGGAACATGATAATCAAAGGAATGTGCTGGCTGCCGAGGTTGAAATTCAGACAGCAGGGAAGCAATAAAGCTAGTTAGGAATCTAAGACGTGAATGTTTTTTTAGAGTATCTCAAAGTAAAGGTAGTAGGTCATGGGTCATAGTAGGTATTAAAGTGTGGGTCATAGTAGGTATTAAAGTGTTTATTTGTTCATTGTCTAGAATTGTTGGCACGACAGCCTTGTTGCAAACATTAACATAAACAAATCAAGATGTTGGAACCAATGAATCACCAGCACAATATTAGTAGATTTTTATTCTCATTGTTCTTCTTATTCACATAGTGAAAATTAATGTTTCTATACTCCATTTTCATCCTTAGCTTTTTGTACTCATACACTCCGTATTCTTCAGCATAATCACTAATATAATAGTTATTTGAAAAATATTTATTGATCTTTATGGGTGTGATTTGGTTTTGCATTTTACAACCTAGATGATATATGACATTATGTAATACATCACGGTTCTCTTTGGGATAAGAAATATAATTCATTTTATGATATTATGTGATATACTTGGTTTATTTATTTATTTTATAACAAATTATTCATTAATATAAATTGTATATTAATATTTCAATATTTCACTTTTTATGAATAAATTTTTGTTTTCTACTACTTTATATTATATATGCTATTGTGATTTTTAATTATCATTATTCTTTTCTATAATAGATAGTACATTAATCTATCAATTTTTTTAGTATTTTTTATGTGATAACTCTACATTATTGAGGTTAGTTAAAACCATATATAAAATCATTTTTGATTATAACTAATTAAGAAATATTTGTTAATAATGTCAAAAATTTAGATTTGAATTAATTAAATATATAACAATTTTATATATTATATATATAAAAGAAATGTATAAAAATTTGAATAAGTCAAATATTTAATTATTAATTAGAATCTATGTATATTAAATAATTTATTGAGTTCAATAATAAAACTAACATAGTAATATATTAAAAATGTGTTATAACATATAGGTAAAATAAGTATATTGGAAATCGAAATATCTTTGAAATACAATAATTTGTAAATATTTGTAACTATTTCTTTAGAATATTACATATTCCAAAATTTTGTAATTCTCTATGTACGTTTATTAATTTTCTAAATTCTAATAAAAATAAGGAACATCATATTATATTCTAGAAAATACAATGTTTATTAATCAATAAATTTTGCTTGAATTGTTATTTTCCTGTTCACTAAGGTGAGGCATGTTTGTAGCTAGCTTACAATTAAATATTTTCACAATTCATCTATTTTTAATATAGAAAGGATTAATAAAATTAATTAACATAACCATTTCCATATAACAATTTTTATTTATTTATTTATTTATTTTAATGTGTCTCAAGTTCCTTGTCCACCATTCAATTCTTTCTATATTTTAACCTAGTTGTGTTATTTCTCAACCAATTCTTGTACTAATTCTATTTAAACTTGTGTAGAAAATCTTTCAAAATGTTTCATTCAATTGGGAATTTTTGTCTCTCGAGAATTCAAGAAAATTTGGAAAAGGATCCCACATTTTATTCAGAAGTACATTATAAAAGACAGTTTGGGCCATTATCAAATACTGCAATGTCATGGATGGAAGATTTCTTTTCAAAGCATGTAGAGTGTATGCCAGATAGAGAGAAAATACATATTCCAAATAAATTTTCAATACGAGAAATCTACAACTTATACAAAGAATATGCAGAAAGTGTTGAGGGACAGGGCCAATTTATTACATATCAATATTTTGTGAAGATATGGAAGAAAGAATTCAATAATGTTTGTATTCCTAAGAAGACAAGGATGGGGATTTGCAGTACATGTGCTTCTCTTAAATAAAAAAAGGACAAATGTGAAGGCTCAGAAAGAGGTAAGTGTTCATAAATTTTACTTTCAAAATTGTATAGTCATCAACTATGAAAATATATTTCTTAATGAATTTCTTTTATGTTGTGTAGATTTAATTGTTAAACAACTTCAGGAGCATCGCGAACAACAAACAAATGAAAGGAAGAATTTGTACAAGCATTGAAAGAAGTGTTATGATAATCCGAATAAATATTTGGGTTTGATAATTGATGCTATGGACCAGAAGAAAACACTTTTACCACATTTTGTTCACACACCCAAAAATCTACAAGAGGAAAATTTTATTCAGTTTCACTTGGTCGGTTGTATGGTCTTCAATGGGAAAATGATGCCAAGGGTGTACTTCACAGCCCCAAATATTCATAATGATGCAAATCTGACCATAACCATAATTCATGATGTGATTTCTCATTGGTATGGTAATCTTCCTGAAGTTTTGTATCTACAATTGGACAACACTTGCCGTGAAAACAAAAATCAGATTGTTTTTGGGTATCTGAACATGCTTGTTGAATTGAGAGTTTTTCAAAAGGTAAAGGTTGGTTTTCTTCTTGTTGGGTACACTCATGACCATATTGATCAAATGTTCAGTCATTTTTCAGTCACATTGAGGAGGAAGGAAGTTGGGAGCTTGCCATCACTAATTGAATGTATTAAGAAATCATACATGCTAGAGCCTGCTTTTGAGGTGTTGGAAGAAATTGTTGACATGCGAAGGTTTATTCTAGGATCATATGGTGAGGGGAAATGCATTCAACAACTTAATGATATTAGCTTCCAACATCAATTTCGTATAAAAAAAATGATGGGAAAACACTAATATGGGGCAAGAAGTTTTCAACTACTACAGAATGGGCACCGTCATCAGGTTTGCAATTTTTGAAGTTCATTCCAGATCACCCAATATTTGCATCAAAAATATTGTTATTACAATCAATTGGTGAAGTTCAGAATGCACGCAGACAGAATAGACATATAAATTATTCTGATTGCCTAGAAGAAATTAAAAAATGTATTAGATATACATATGAGTACTTTGACATTGTTGATTCAGTTTTGTGGGAGTCATTTCTCAATAATCAAAGTGATATCATTTCAACAACAACAAATGAAGATATAACTTTGAAAAATCCATTTATTTGGCCACAAAATGTGTCAAATGAACATGAGGAAATAAACATTATTGAACAACAACAATCTCAAGGTATTATTAATTCTTCATAGGCAGCGGAAAGAGAGATGTATATTGGTCCAGAAGATCTTGTGCACAACGTGAAGCCATGGAAGACCTTTATAGGGGTTCAGTAGAGGATATCAAGGAGGGTTGCATGATTGCAGTGCTAGCAGATGGAGATCCCAATAGCTATCCATTCTGGGTTGCTAAAGTTATAAAGGTCTTTACAGAAAATGAGGATGTTACAAGTGTTGAAGTACATTGGTATGCCACAAATACACACCCATTCAATGGTGTATAAGCCAGAGATGGTAGTTGACAAAAAAATGGCGGAAAGAGAAAAAGAAAGGGTACAAATATAAATCGCCGCCGCACAAACATATTAAAATTGTAGGATGTTGACATACTTGTTTATGGCTTCAATTTAACAAAGACATGAACTCTTTGCTTCAAGACGATAGAGATTCTGAAAAGGTTGTTACCAGAAGGAACAGTGTTGACATGGGAGTTTGCTGAAACCAGTCGTAGATCTAGAAGAATTTTGAAACTTGAAATGTTGGGCATGCATGTGGACTCAGATGGGGCACTAGGTGATGAAAGAGAAGAATATGGAACATCTTCGTCAGCATCCAATCACTCATCCGAAGATGTGAATTCTGATGGTGTGCAAGAAAATATGAGTGATTTTGAATAATTGTTTAAGACAATTTATATAACTGATGTATGCATCGTATCTTCAAATAAAATTAATGATTTCCATATGTTGTTAAATGAGAAGTTATGAGGCATTTTTATGTTGTTGGATTATATGTCTTAATTATGATAACTTTTATTGTTTAAAATATCTACAATGCAATATTAAATTAGAGATATAATGTATGTTTTATTCAATATAAAAATAATTACTTTTGAATTCATTTAGTGATGTAATTTGTTCATAATGTCATGGTTTTTTAATTTTATAGTTGAAAAAATTTCAATTTCTTTTGTATCTAGCATGTTATGGTTGAAAACATGTTGAATTTATACTTACGAAAGAAAAATGATATTCTACCAAACACATTAATGTGTTTTTTTCCTCATAAACAACTTTGTTTAACACATAAAAATTTGGTTTTACTAGCATTTTTTAAAATTTTTGAAAATTGACCCTAAAAAAAAATCATTGTTCGAGTATCATCACTTTCGTTTTGAAGCTATATTTTGCAAGAAAATTTCATAGTAAATTTCGTTCCTCTTTGCCATCCACCTTTTAGGATGCCAAACACAACTTCTTCTTCTGGTTTTTTATCCCTTTACTCCTTAATACATAATCTTGGATTTTATAATTAGGAGCATGACCAAGGAAACAAGCATTTAGTTATGAATGGGGTATGCTTAGGAAGTTTCTTAATAAAATAATTTTGATTACACACTTGAGAGGTAGCTTTGAAAGTAGCCTTCTTTGCATATGTTACTAATACCTTGTCAAACTTGGTAAAAATACTATTCAAACACAATTTGAGAACCATGGGTACGTTTCCACTAAAAGTAGATAAGTAGCTTTACTAAAGTACTTAGAGTCAAAATCATGTTGTTGGGTCTAGATATTGGTTTAAAAGCACAAATTACTTCATCTCACCCTATGTATAACTTTGAGATCATATTACATGGATCTGGAAACCATACTCACATATCTATATCCCAAGGCCCGATAAGTGCAAGGAAATATACTTGTTATTCCAATTCAAGTGCCAAAAAATTTAAAACTTAGAAGGAATTAAAAAAAAAAGATCCCTCTTTTTCTAAGTGTTTGAGAAACTCCAACAAGTGTTGGATCTTAATTGAGAACATGCTCAACATATAACAAATCCTCTTCCATATTCATATAGTTCAATATTTTTTTGAGTTTCCCTAATTGAGCCTTAAGTTAAAATATTCTTCCTTGGGTATCACAATGACCTCATTTTTTCACTCCCACTCTTCTTCATTTTTAATCTTTAATATGCTCATCTTCAATCCTTTTATTTATTGTAGAATCCGTATTAAGGATTATATATATCTTGCTAGGAAGTTTCCCACCATTTCCACTAAAATGGACCTCATTCCGCTAGCTTTCAATCACACCTTACTCCAAATGAAACAACCCTTTTTTGGATTAAATTTTTTTCCTACAGATCAATATATCTCTACTTAAGCATTACTTCATTTTCTTTTTTGAAGGTAAAAAGCTTTGTCGAATGAGTGATGAAGCTGTAAAAATGGTGGGTGAATGTAAGGATCTCATCAAACCATTTGCACCTAACTTCATAAAATCTCTACAAATTTCCTAAAACCAACAACATAATCATTGGGATTTTGGCCCAATGATCAATGAATCATAATATTAATTAGAGATATGAAATATTTGGATTAGTCATTTCCTTCAATTCTCATAAAAAAGAAATATTTTTGAATTAATATCTTTAGTAATGTCATTCCATAGTGTACTATTTGAAACTGTTTTGAAATCAATTCCTCCTAAATCCTATGATTCCCTAGGATAATTGATGTTGGATGCGGTATTCAAGTTTTCCCTAAAATATGTGTTTAATGAACCCAAACCAATAGATTTTCCCTAAAAGGGTCATGCTAGTGGTGAACTATTTATTTCAATGTTTAAGTAATTTTGATTTTGCAATACTGGTATCCATTATCTAGTGATTTGAATGGATTGAAGAACATTTATGATTTTAGTATAGTAATTCCCATGGTTTTATGACTTTGTTGCTCGTTTCCTTTAGCATAATAATTTTAATAGTCATTCTCTTTTCTAAGTGTACTATAATTCACAAATATGTGAAAGTATAAAAGAAATCAAGAAAGACTAGAAAGCAATTCTTAATACAAAAATATAAGAAAGATAATGAATATAATATACATAACCATTATGAGATAAACATCATTTGTAAAGTATTACATACACCAAATTAATCTATCTTTAATGTGTAGGTACACTGAAAAGCGAAATAACTAAAGTTGCAACCACCTTGTTAGTACACTGAAAATGAAATAACTCGAGTTGCAACCACCTTGGAGCATTAACATTATGAGAAAAAGTGAGAAAATAGTAATTGAGAATAAGATTGAATGACCTAAAACACTAGTGATTATAGAGAATAGGAGAATAAGTAGCAAATGATCCTTGAATATTAAAACACTAGTAACTAGGAGGATGAATATGAGTGATCCCCCTTGCTAGTGTTTTGCTAGTCTTGAAACATTAGTAATTAGGATCATGAATGACCTTGAATGTTGAAACTAATAATTAGGTGAGTGAGAGTGAGTGATTTATTGGAAATACTAAGAAGGGGGTGAATCAATATTTTCTTTCAATTGTTATTATTACCAGTTAGATTCTTCACAATTTAATTAGGGAAATGTATAAGAATAATTTTATTTGTATAAAAGGATAAATACAATGTATGATAATTATTCCCAAGCACCAACTTGGTTTTGATGAGGCTTCGACCTCTAGGGCTTTGACCCTATCTAATCCAAGGCACCTACCTTGTGTTTAGGAGCACCGACTCCAAGGACACCAATCATGTTGTTCTTAATAGAAAGTATAAATAGAACTTACTTGAATGTTCTTATTCCAGAAATACTTGAGATTAACTTCACTTACTTTTCACTGTACCTTGTCCACCACTAGACTTCACTGTTGCTACAATATCAATTCATAAACCATAGCTCAGCTACATAACAAGCTCCAAGCCACTGTACAAATTGGTCATTTGACTTCACTGCATCATAGAGAATCCTCCACTGTCACTGTTGTCCGAGAAGACTGTCCAGGTCTCTATTTGAAATACCTTTCCACAGTCCAAGAAATAATGGAGCCAAAAAATCAGAGTTACTGTGTTAATGGAGGCATAATTATGATCCACTGTGATTAAGTATCCGTCATGATCAAAGTTTCTGCATCGCATTCTGATCCTGAATAAGATGGTCCACTGCTTAAACTGTATACAATTATATTTTAAGATGCAGTCCTTAAATACTTCTCCGCAGCCTTTTACCATCCACAGTTCATTGACTTAATCCACAGTTGGACAAACCCATAGTTAAGTAGACCCTTGTGAAGTATAGTGCAAACCCCTTATCCACACTTCAGTTTTTAGGCACAACAATCCACAAATCAGTTCTTAAGGTGGCTAGCTCTGTCCTTAGTTCACGAGATGTGAACTATATATCCTTATCTTTTCACACCAAATTGTTTTGTGCTTCAAAAATGTGGAGTTCCATCTGTATATATACTTGTTTGTGTATGAAAAACGAAAAGTCGTGTCTCCTAGCTAAGCCGACATGAGTTTGACAAGTTCAGGTCGGCTTACCGACCATAATTATACCCTTTTCTTAAAAAATTCATATCTCCTAAAATATTTGGAGTTTCAGGGCATGTGATAGCTCATTAGAAAGCTAAAAGTATACTCAAAAATATGGTATGGGTCTCATGATGATATTCTTCCTCTAAGATGGATAAAAACATTATTGAATATGACTGATCATCATTAGTGTAGAAATGGATGTAGGGCAGAGTGTCTTTGAGTGTTGGGGTTCTCCATTGTTTGGTTCCTTCATTGATTGCCACCAAGTTCTTGCCTTATTCAATATATTGACATCAATGACAACTAGATTAACAAATATAAGAAAGATAATGAAAATAATATACATAACCATTGTGAGATAAATATCATTTGTAAAGTATTACATACACCAAATTAATCTATCTTTAATGTGTAGGTACACTGAAAAGTGAAATAACTAAAGTTGAAACCACCTTGATAGTACACTAAAAAGGAAATAATTGGAGTTGAAACCACCTTGTAGCATTAACATTAGGAGAACAAGTGAGAAAATAGTAATTGAGAATAAGATTGAATGACCTAAAACACTAGTGATTATAGAAAATAGGAGAATAAGTAGCAAATGATCTTTGAATATTGAAACACTAGTAATTAGGAGAATGAATATGAGTGACCCCCCTTGCTAGTGTTTTGTTTGTCTTGAAACATTAGTAATTAGGAGCATGAATGACCTTGAATCTTGAAACTAATAATTAGGAGAGTGAGAGTGAGTGATCCCCATTACTAGTGTTTTGCTTGTTTTGAAACACTAATAATTAGGGATTGAGTGACCCCCTTATTAATGTTTTTCTAGTGTTAGGAGAAAGAGAGTGAATAAAGTTTCAATCCTTGAAATACTAGTAATTAGGAGCATACGAGTGAGCAAACCATGAATCCTATGATTAGTCAATGGCCTAAGTTATCTAAATTTTGATTAATAGTCTTGAAACATTAGTAATTGGGAGAATGGGATTAAATGAATTATGAACCTCATGATTGGTTAGTGGCTTAAGTTCCTTGAATTTTAAATGAAGAATGATAAGGTGCAAGAGGTGTCCTTATAACTCAATTTTCATTTTGTTCTTCCTTGCTACTCACATTCTAGGATTTCAAACTCAAACTTCCTCTTCTATTTATTCACAAGGTTAGATTCATACTATGAGGACCCAAATATAGGTCCTCTAACTACTACTACACTCATTCAAAATAAATTTCGCTAATTTTCATAAAAGGAAAATTTCAGGCTTATAAAACATCATAAGCATGAACACAAATTAATTTAATCTACAACATGTATAACTTGTAACAAGTTATTTGCAACATGTATAACTTGTAATAATTTACATAACTAAAATAAATCACTGATAATACCTGTTACAATAGCTTAGTTGAGATGCTTCTGAGCTCCATGCTCCTTTTGACTACCCGACTGGATTTGCCTCCCAGCCAACTAGGAAGTAATTCCTAGCCCAGGGAACCTCCACAGATTCCTTAGCCCTCCGAGCCCAAGTCCAATTAGATGTAGTGTGTCCAAGTTAAATAAATATTCTCATTCTCTTTTTTCCACCTTCCTCTCAAAGCAAAATAATCCAAAACCACAACCAAAACCAAAACCAAAACCAAGACCAAGACCAAGGATCCCACCCCTCCTCTCATCATCCTTCCCCTTTTATGCCTCATTCCCTTCTCCATCTCAACTACTTGTCATTAATGTCATAACTACCCCTTCATCCTTACAATTGAATTTTCTTACCATATCTTCTCCCAAGCAAAATTTAAGAGGACATTTTGGGGATGAGATATGAATATATATTTTGGTAATTAATTGGAGAGGACCACATCTTCTCCCAAGTAAATTTGAGAGGACATTTTGGGGATAAGATATGAATATATAATTTGGTAATTAGTTGGAGAGGACCATATCTTCTCCCAACTAAATTTGAGAGGACATTTTGGGGGCATGGATATTTAAATTGGAATAAATGGAAGGAGACCATATCCTATCAAAATTTAAATTTGAGGAGGTAAGTTGAGATTTGAATAATAATAAAATTTATATCGGTAATAAATTTACAGTTTCACCAATGTAGGTATGTATCAATATTTTTAGGTAATTTAAACTCTAGTAAAATTTGCATGATAAGATTAAGTAGGGAATTACATACACCCCTCTTTCAGAAAACTTCATCTCGAAGTTAGAGTGAAAAGATACAAGGAGTTCGAAGGCATAACAAAATAGAGAGAGAGTTATAGTAGTAAAATTTAATAAGTCAGGCAATGATACCAATTCCCATCAAGAGTTTTCAACTAATCTATATCCTCCTATCCTTCCTAACCTACTTCCATTCCCACCTTATCCATCCTTTGCTGTTATGTACTATGGCATCAACGATACCAATCTAATTACTGATAAAACTAACATGGCAGAAGCATCAACTATATTGACCTAACTTCCCCAACAGGTGCAATCGTCATCACATGTCTAGGGGAGCGTATCCATCACTTCCCTCCCACGATTCCAAGTTTGGAGGTTACATGGTGGGAAAGACCTCCACCCCTCCTTACAACTAGGGTCAACACCAACTGGTAATTGTCATCACACATCTAGGGGAGCGTGTTCATCACTACCCTCCGACGATTCCAGGTTTGGAGGTTACGCGGTGGGAAATACCTCCACCCCTCCTTACAACTAAGGTCAACACCCTAATATGGACCACACTACAGCACTGGTTGGATACTTGTCATCGAATAATCCAGTCAAGTAGTCTTTTAACTTGCCATTTACATTTTACCCATGCCATAAGAGTGCATGCCAAGTAGATACAAAATGTAATAGAACAATGTACATCATATCTTTATATGTTTCGACCTTCCCCAATGGAAGAGTAGATCTTGGTTATCATATAGTTCTTTCCAATTTGTGGGTTAGTTCTCATTCATGCATATATATAACAAAAAAATATATATAGATAAGTGATCTTAAACATCATATTATTAAGTCTAGTATCCATGTATCAATTTTGTAGTTCGTACTGGAAATAGATCTTACATTAGATAAATCATAATTTCACTAAGTCATTCATTAGATAAATCATATCCACTTAAGCCATACATAAAACAACAATAACTCTGATAAGTCATGGACTAGATAAATCATAACCAAGTAAGTCATACATTAGGTCATACATCGAACATTTCAATCATCAATACCTAATCCATCTAATGATTTATGTAAGTGGTTTCACTTATCCAACTAAATGCATCAATATCACATAGTGTTCATAAATAAATAACATGGAACTGCAAATAGAGCCTTAGCATAGGTAGCTATCTAAGTCAAGATGAACATCATAAATGGTCAAAAGTGAGGGGTAATTGCGACATATAGTCTTTGCGTCCTCACGGGTAGCAGATTTTGGGTTAGACTTGTCAGATTGTATCTTAACTTGATCCACCAAGTGATGCCTGAGCTATCAAACCCTATGGTATAATATGCATATAGGTTTGATCATTATGGTTCCCACGTCTGAGACCTATAATTCCCTCCATTCGAGTTTGTGGGATTCATTAGAAACATAATTTTATAGGATAGATACATAAAAACATCATGAGTTTTATGCAAGCGGGGTGGTAGTATAAGACAATAGGACACTGGTCCAATTTTCTCTTTGATTCTAAAAGGTCCTATAAATCGAGGTCATAACTTCATACCTTGCTCAAACTGAATAGTGTTAGGAATAACAAAAAAAATAAAAATAAAACTTGGTCCCCCACTTTAAAACTTCGATTGGTACTATGTGCATCAACATAACTCTTTTTCCTATCTTGTGCTTCCTTTAAACTTCGTTAAATCTATCTTACCTATTCCTCCATTTTTTTTTTAAACAATCCTATCGTGACTATTACTGTGTCTTCCATCCTTTCATCGACTAAATGGTGTCCTGCATGGCCTCCCATCTAGAGCTTGATAAGGAGGCATCCTGATTGAATTGTGGTAATTGTTGTTATAGGAAAATTTTACCAATGGTAAGTACCCTTCCCACTGAGTCTAATTATCCATGACATACATTATAGGCCTATATTCTATAACCCGATTTATGTTGGGTATACGACCAAAGTCCCACATTGACTAGAAGTGGGGAGGATCATGGGTATATAAGGATGGACAAATATCTCCATTGGTATGAGGCCTTTTGGGGTAAGTCCAAAAGCAAATCCATGAGGGCTTAGGCCCAAAGTGGACAATATCATTACCATTGTGGAGATATGTGGTGTCCAGAGTTCTTAC